>OZ023262.1:223347187-223642187 GCA_964006375.1 Tillus elongatus | reverse complement strand
AACCACCACCACATACTCCCCTCTCAGTGGCAACGCTATTAGTTCAAGTATCTTCGTGGAAATCGAACTCTACGTCCATGGCGTGTAGTTTGAACGGGAACGGGAACTTCACTATCACTTTCAGTTTCACTAGGTGTTGGACTTTCACTGTCACTTTCAGTTTTACTAGGTGTTGGACTTTCACTGTCACTTTCAGTTTCACTAGGATGTCTCTGAGGCTGGAAAGTTGTCTGTTCGTTATCACAAAGAATGAATGCGGGTTTAAGACGGTCAACAGAAATTGTCTCTTCTCTGTGTGATTTCTTGATTTTGAAGACTTTGTCAGTTCGGGATAACACTTCAAAGGGGCCGTCATAAACTTGTTCGAGGGTTTTTCGCGGAATATCAATGCGAACAAAAACAAAAGGAGCTTCCATAAGCTTAGGATGGACAAATACCTTTTTTGCAGTATGATGTTTAAAAGGTACTGGTCGAAGTTTCTTTATGTCTTCTTTCAGCTGAGATATAAGTGGTGGAACATCATGAGCTTGTGTGCTGTTGAAAAAGTCGGTGGGAAGTTTGATTGATTCTCCGTAGACTATTTCAGCGGGTGTTGAGCGATATTCTGGAATTATGTACGATCTGAGTCCTAGTAACACAATGGGCAATTTAGCGACCCAGTTTTCGCCCATAGGAGCTTTCAAGGCCTGTTTCGGAACTCTATGCCATCTCTCGATTACACCATTTGCTGCTGGGTGGTAAGCTGTGGTCTTGATGTGGTCTGCACCTAGTGTTTTAGTGAGGTGTGTGAAAAGGTGGCAATCGAATTGTTTACCTCTGTCTGTGGTGATGTATTGCGGAACACCGACACGAGAGATCCAGCATGATAAAATAGTGTTCGCTACTGTTTCTGCTGTAATATCTGACAATGGAATTGCTTCGGGCCATCGAGAAAATCTGCCTATTATTGTTAACAGATAGCGTTGACCTTGTGATGGTGGTAATGGTCCCACAATGTCAACATTTATATGCGAGAATCTTCTCATGGCTGGGGTGTATTGTCCAATGGCACTGGAAGTGTGTCTCCATATCTTGACTTTCTGACAGGGAATGCAAGTTTTAGACCAAAGAGATACATCGCGTTTCAATTTGGGCCAACAAAATCTATCCTGGACCAGATCGACTGAAGCTGATATGCCTGGGTAAGATAAATTGTGGATCGAATCGAAAATCTTTCGGCGAAATTTGAGCGGAATGAATGGGCGAAGTTTCTATGAAGAAGAATCTCAAATAAGATTCAATCCGTTGTCAAGAGGCATGTTTTGAAATTTGTATGGGGAAGATTTAGACTGCAGAAGGTGTTTGAGTTCCTCACAAGATGACTGAGCTTGCGCAATTTCTTGGAGTGACACAGTGGAAGAAAGTGAAATTGTTTCAATGCGAGAACAATAGTCTGCGGGAATGTTTGTAGGACCTGGTATGTAGCGAATGTCTGTGGTAAATTGACCTAGGAAGTCTAAATGTCGTAGTTGCCTTGGAGATGCTTTACCGACGCGTTGTTCAAAAGCGTATGTCAAAGGTTTGTGGTCCGTATAAATGGTGAAATGGCGACCTTCTAGGGTATATCTAAAGTATTTAACTGCCTGATGAGCAGCTAGAAGTTCGCGATCGTAGGTGCTGTAAGATTTTTGGGCTGAAGTAAGCTTTTTAGAGTAGAAACCTAGGGGTTCTAGTGTTTGATCACGTAGTTGTTGGAGGGAAGCACCTACGGCATAATCAGAAGCATCGACATGGAGAATTAGTGGTAGCGAAGAAGACGGATGAGCTATTAGTGTAGCGTTTTTTAGTGCCTCTTTCAAACGTTCGAATGCTTCTCGAGTCTGAGGAGACCACTCGATTTTACGTTTGTCGCGTTTTTTGGGATTCCGGCAGAGGTCGAATAGTGGTTGCTGAATTTCCGCAGCACGTGGAAGAGAACGATGGTAGAAATTTATGAGACCTAGAAATCTTCTGAGTTTTTCAATGATATCGGGAAGAGGTAGGTCGGTAATAGCTTTGATGCGTTCAGGAAGTGGAAATAATCCAGATTTATTTACACGAAAACCTAAAAATGAAATTTCGGCCACTCCGAATTCACATTTAGATGAATTGATACGGATGCCGTTGTCTTGAAGTGTCTGAAAAAGTTTTGCTAGATGCTCTTGATGTTCTTTTTCAGAGGCTGATGCAATGAGAATATCGTCAAGATAGGAGTAGGCAAAGTCAAGATGTCTTAAAATTGAATGTAAATATCTTTGAAATGTTTGTGCTGAATTACGAAGGCCAAATGGGGTTTTAACAAATTCGAATAACCCAAATGGAGTTATGACTGCTGTTTTGGGAATATCTTGAGGTGCTACTGGGATGTGATGGAAAGCGCGAATGATATCTAATTTTGAAAAAATACGTTTGCCTTCTAACTGGGCATTAAAATCCTGCAAATTTGGAATGGGATATTTGTCTGAGATTGTTTTAGCGTTTAGTGCTCGCTAATCCCCACATGGTCTCCATCAGCCATCCTTTTTTTGCACCATGTGGAGGGGGCTTGACCATGGACTTTTGGAAGGTCTACAAATTCCCAAGTTTATCATGTGCTGAAATTCTAGCTTTGCTTGAGCTAGCTTTTCCGGGGGCAATCTTCTAGCTTTTGCAGTGACAGGTGGTCCTTCCGTACTTATAGTATGGAAGAACTCAACCTCTGGAAGGTTGCTAGAAGAAGTTTCCTTAAAAAGGTCAGGAAATTGTTGTAGCAATTTGAAGTACTGGTGTGTCGGGTCTACGAGATGAATTTTAGAATTAATTCCTGGTGGTGGATTAGCACCGGTCTTAGAGAGGTTTGTCTTTGTATCAATTAAACGTCTATGTTTCATATCCACAAGTAAAGCAAACTCTGCTAGAAAATCAGCGCCTATAATTGGTTGCTTGATATCGGCAAGTGTGAAGGGCCAGCAGAACCTACGGCGTAAACCTAGATCCAAACCTAATAGTTGTTCACCATAGGTATGAATAGGGGTCCCGTTTGCAGCATACAAGGTACGTTTCGATTGAAATTTCCGTTGGTCGTGAGTGGGTGGAATAACTGAAATATCCGCTCCAGAGTTGATTAGAAATTTCATATTGGAGCGTCTATCAAGAATAAAAAGGCGGCGTGTTAGGTGGCTCTCGTCTCCTGCCGCGTGGAGGGAGTGCCTTATTAGTTTTCCGACACATGTTTTGCTTTAAAATTGCAAGGTTGGATGCAACGTTTGGCCTTGTTGCCAAATCGTTCATGATACCAACACGTGGAGGTTGAGGAATTTGCGGTTATGAAATTTCGAGAAAGCTTGGGTCTTTCTCGGGAGGTAGATCGGGAACGCGTTCGCAATTCGTTGACTGATGCTGTTAGCTTCTCTAATTGCGCTTCTAACTTGGCTAGCTTGTCGGGCTCGCGTGACTGAATTTCAGCCACGTTGTATTTATCTCCAGAAAATTCCACGAGTTTGTCTGCTGTAACCGACAAATTTTCTAGAGAATCGTTGCTCAAAGCCAAAATTGAACGAACGTTGACTGGTAAACGTTGTAGAAATAAAATCTTAAGGAAAATCTCTCCAATCTGGCTACCGGCTAAAAACTTCATTTCGCGTAAAAGTTGCGATGGTTTTCTGTCGCCTAATTCTAATTATGTTAAAAGTTTATTTATTTTGCGACTATCGGACTCTTCAAGTTCTAATAAAAGACGTTTCATTAGATCTGAATAGGGGGTTGATGATAATGGTTGGGTTAAAAAAATCTGAAATTGACTCTGCGACATCAGGGTCGAGTATAGCGAGTACATGACTGAATTTTGTCTTTTCAGAACTGATCTGCGATATATTGAACTGGGCGTCAACCTGCATCTGCCAGATTTTCACGTTACGTCTCCATATAGGAGGTAATTTTATTGCAACCCCTGCCATGATATTGCTGCTTGAAGAATCTTCGGCCATTGTGAAAAAAATCAGATAATTTTTAAATTAGAAAGGACTGACCTGTTTAGATATTCGTTTTCTGTGGGCATTAGCACGTGCGTGGAAGTTAGGCAACGTCGGCTGGAACATCAGGCTCGGCATCTTCGGCTTGCGGCACGGGGTCACCAATATGGATGTTAATTGCACTTGTTGATATTAAATCCATACGTAAACATTTAATATAACTTTATTACTTCACTAACTGAATAAACTATATGATACATTTAACTATAATACACTTTATGATATAATAACAATTACAACAGTACAAGAGTACATAGCAGATAACTGACCGAGCGTGGAGGACGTGTGTTCACTGTAGCGGTTGGTAGAGAGCAGAGAGGGAGAGAGATCGCCTGGTGTCTCTTATAGTTGCCGTAGTTTTTGACAGCTGGCTGTCGCATAACGTAACGTAACGTTTAACTGTCAAGAGTATTTATGCAGAAACATAGAGTAGTGTTGACGGAAACACTGCGGTCGGAACCACCGCCACAATATATATATATATATATATATATATATATATATATATATATATATATATATATATATATATATATATATATATATATATATATATATATATATAAGATGTCAATATCGAAGGGAGTGAATCTACGGCTGATTTTAAGAAACAGATACATATGAACATGGGTCCGTTTCCGATTTCTGTCGGAGTGATAAGGGATCCTTTTTTTGGATTTTCTTTTGTATAACTCAGAACAGCAATTGAATATTTTTATGAAACTTGGTGGGGGTGAATTAGATGCAGAGGCACATCTTTGAAGGGAAAAATAATTTTAAAATTTAACTAGTGGCGCGCTCATTGATGTGACACTTAATATTTTGAATAAAATGTATAATATGCCGCTGCTTTTTCTAAAACTGAAAGTAATTTTTACATTACTACTTATTCTTGTATCTGGATTTTTTTTTGTAACTTTAAGCGTTTTTATGAAAAAACACAAATAAGAAAAAACTGTAATTTGCTAAATTAAAAGCAGGATTTTAAAATCATCTATTAGGCTGTGGCTTTAAAGACAGTTAAAGAATACCTCCTCTATGCTTCAAACGTCACATATTTTAATCATTTATGACAGTTACGGCTTTGTATCTGAAAGCGAATCTGAAGTTCATTATTAAAATATCTACTAACTTTTCCAGAAATTATATCATTAATTTCCACAATAATCACTATTGGATGAAGAAAACCAGCATGCAATGGAAGAATCTCACCACCAAGAGCAATTTTCTGAAAATGTCTGCGCTGGTATTATTGATTACTTGATTAAACCATTTTTTAGCATAAAGATTAAATAGCCATACTTATCGCTTGTTTTGTGAGGAAAGCTTGCCCTCATTGCTTGAAGAAGCGCCGCTTTTGATTAGAGACAGAATGTCGAGAAAATCGACTTTGGGTACGTCAAGTGGATTTTCAGCATCAATGGTCTTTGAATGTGTGGGGAGGAATTATAGACGATAAAGTTATCGAGGCATTCTTTTTTGAAGATCGACTTAATGAATAACGCTACAGAAGATTTCTAGACGATGATTTAACCAATTTAATAGAAGGTGTCGGTCGTGAAACACGTCGATTAATATATTATCAGCAAGATGGTGCTTAGGCACATTTTCACCGAAACGTAATTTCGTACATAATTATTTGGTAAACGCCTTACCAGCCTTCCGCTAGGGGATAAAATCTTTTCAATGAGATCTAACGGCCAAAAAGGGTCAGGTAATATGGTTCTATATTGTTTTTCGTTGAAGAGAATTACTTGATAAATAAGGATTTTTCTACGCACAAATTGAATAATTTATTGCTCATTGCGACAGCTAAAAAAGATGCCGACAATCACGCCGCAAGCAAGAAGTAATAAATAAAACTTGACAGGTAACCGAACCATGACTGCGACCGGGACCAGAGTAGCTCTCTACGAAAAGGCGTACTCTCTCAGACACAGAGACTATAATGAACAAGTAAATGACAAAAACATTCGTCAGCAGGACCGTTACAAGCCTGACACAGCCGGGTATATAAAGAAGGTAGAACTGGCTTCGGTGTCAGATTTTCGGTGGTTGTCTTTAGACAACAACAGCAAGTAACGCCAACGCGAGCTACCTAAAACAAGTTCCGCGTTAGGTGAGATATCTGTGAGTGGTGTACCTAGTGCAGTCACTGCTAAGGTTGTATAAGTTGTGTGTCGGTGTTTAAAGTGAAGTTATTGAATCTGTTCAAGCCCATTGGATAAATGGTAACATTAATCTGCCTCCTTAAGATTAATTGCAGAATTTTGAGTAATTTTTTAAATTAAATTACAGGTTCGTAGTCCGTAGTCCCTCGGGGGCACCTGTAACCACTAGAGGGCGCGTCCCCAGGTGGCGGATAGGGGAATGCCTCTCAGATATGAGTGGTAGAAGGGAAATCAAATACCTCCCGCGGACCAACAGGTACGCAGCGCCTGATCCAGAGTGGGTGGCTGAAAACAGCGTCTGTCCTCATGTTAGAGGCGGCTGAACTAAAAACAGTGAAGGCAACGGGAAACCACACAGTTAACATTTTCCAGGATATTGCAATGGCGAGAAAAACAAAAACAAGGGCCGCTAGTGCCGGGCAGCCCTTTGATGGGCAAGGGGTGCTAAGAATACCCTGGCTCAAAATAGCAAAATCCACTGTAAAGATAGGCACATGGAATGTTCAAAGCCTTTATGCTGCTGGAAAATTTGAAGATCTTGTTCATTAGACTAAACACTTAAAACTGTCGATTATGGGAGTAAGTGAATTACGATGGACTGGTTCGGGGTCATGCAGACACGAAGACGGTATACTATATTACTCCGGGAGCGACAATGACGACCCACAACATAGAAACGGAGTAGGAATTTTCGTAACATCGGAAATAGGAAAATATGTCCTTAACCTTGTTCCAATAGGCGACAGAATAGTACTGTTACAACTACACGCATCATCATTTAATATCAACCTAATACAAATATATGCCCCTACTACAGAGAAAAAGTATAACACCGAAGTAGAAGTTCTGTATAATCAACTTAGTACAATACTAAGAAGCTTAAAATCCAACGAAATCACATAATAATTGGTGATTTTAATGCCAAAATTGGTAAAGGTGGAAGATTGGATCTAGTGAGGGAGTATGGCTTGGGAGAAAGTGATGAACGAGGTGACAGACTGTTTGATTTCTGCCAAGAACACAATCTGGTAGTAACCAACACATGGTATAACTTACATCACCGTTGGCTGTATACTTGAAGAAGCACTGGAGATAACCCAACACATATGGTAAGAAATCAGATAGACTATATTCTTACCAATAAAAGATTTAGGAACTCCACCACCAAAGTTACAACGTATCCTGGAGCGGATATTGAATCTGACCACAACCCTTTAGTCGCAGACATAAGAGTCAAGCTAAAACAAATAGAAAAGAAACACCAGCAAAAGAATCTCATGATTTCAGACGTCAACAAAAGTAAAATTGAAAAAGCTGTAAACGATTACATGAAAGAAATGAGAACAACCGAAGGTGTCGAGGAAGCATGGAAATTATTTCGTGAACATATGACCAAGATATTAGAAGAACATAAAGTAACAACCAGACACAAGAAACAACAATGGATGACGGAAGAAATACTAGATCTTATGGAACAAAGACGACAGTGCAAGGGCAAGCCAGACGAATACAGAAGAAAACAAAGAGAAATAAAACAAAAAATACGAACAGCTAAGGAGAGATGGATGACGGATAGATGGATAAATTGAAGAGTTTGAAAGGAAGCATGACACTTTTAACATGTACAAGAAAGTCCGGGAGTTTTCTGGCTTGTATAACAAGTAAACTACTAACATACTAGTGGATAGCACGGGAAAAGCTATTATTGATGAAAGAGAAATTCTTGAAGTATTGAGTAAATATGTGACTGAATTGTTTGAAGAAGACAGGCCGAACATGCAGGGTAATGCAAATCAAGACGAAGGGCCAGAAATTTTAAAATCCGAAGTTCTCCATGCCATAAAATCAGCCAAAATCAAGAAAGCAACTGGTCCAGATAACATCCCAGCAGAGCTCTTACAGATGATCCACGAAGATCACATCGGTGCTCTGGTTAAGTTTTCTAACAATATATATACTACTGGTGAAATACCCGAAGAATGGTTGAAGTCTGTTTTTGTAGCACTTCCGAAAAAAACAGCGAGCAGGGAAGTGCGATGAATATAGATTAATTAGCCTGATGAGTCATACATTAAAGGTGTTTCTTCGCATAATACATGGAAGGATGAGAAGTCGGTGCGAGGAGGGCCTAGATGAGACGTAGTTTGGCTTTAGGAATGCACTAGGCACCCGGGAAGCACTTTTTGCCCTAAATATACTTCTTCAAAAGTGTCGTGACCAACGTAAGGATATTTATGTATGTTTCATAGACTATGAAAAAGCCTTCGATAGGGTTCAGCATGAAACACTTTTAAACATACTAAGAACTTTAAGAATCGATGATAGAGATCTGAAAATTATAGAGAAAACTTATATTGGAAGCAGAAAGAAGTGGTCCGAATCGATGGAAGACTAACCGATGAATGACGCATTCAACGAGGCGTCAGACAGGGATGGATTCTCTCCCCGCTATTGTTCAACATCTACTCGGATACAATCTTTAAGAAGGCTTTGCAAGATAAAGACCTTGGAGTGAAGATTAACGGTAAACTGATTAATAACATTCGATATGCCGACGATATAGTCATCTTATGCGATAGTGTCCGGGGCCTTCAAGAGTTGTTGGATAGTGTAAACACGGCAGGAAAGGAAATGGGTTTGAAAATAAATGTCAATAAGACAAAATTTATGATATTCAGTCGCCAACCGCACGCCGATGCTCCCCTACAGATATACCAACAACACTTCAAGAGAGTTACCCAATTCAAATACCTTGGTTGTTATATCACAGAAAATCTAGACCATCATAAAGAGATAAAGTGCAGAATTGAAACAACGTGCACAACTTTCATGAGAAAGAAATAATTTTTCTCTAACGACAACTTAAACCTAAGATTGCGTCAAACAATGATCAAATGTTGTATTTGGTCCGTGTTGTTGTATGGAGCTGAGACTTGGACTCTGAGGGCTGCTACGATCAGTCGACTGGAAGCGTTTGAGATGTGGTTGCACAGAAGAATGCTTCGAATACCCTGGACAGCTATGCAGACCAACGAAGCAGTATTAAATAGAGCGAATGCCGTCCGTGAATTATTTGTCACTATTAAGGTGCGAAAGATATCATACCTGGGACATGTTCTTAGAGGAGAACGATACAAGCTCTTTCAGCTTATAATGAAAGGTAAAATCGAAGGCAGCCGAGGAATTGGAAGGAAACAGATGTCATGGCTAAAGAACATTCGCGATTGGACTGGAATACGCAGTGCCGAACAACTATTCAGATAAGCCAAAAACCGCGAACAACTCGCCAATGTAATTGCCAACGTTAGGGGACCTGATATGGCACCGAAAGAAGAAGAAGTCCGTGGTCTCTACCGTAGTTCCTAGTCTCTAGCCCTACTCCTAGTCTTGAGTTGTAGCCGCTATTCGGCAGTCTCAAGATGACACTAGAATCTAGGAAATAAATTCGAACTCAATCAAAAATCTAGGGCCGATGCTGAACTCTGATAATTGGTATAGTAGCATCTAATCTCTTTCTGAGCCTGAGTCTATTCAGACCTCCAGGTCTCTTAAATCTGGGCGTGCATTCCGACAAACCTGGGTCCCGCTGAGTTTTTCATTCGCCGTAGTACAATATGCTGCATGGATTATCAAGCTGGGTTGCAAGATTTCTTCTAGGGCTTGATTTTGCCTATTTGACTGATTGGACGTGTTCCGGAAACAAGTGAGTCCTGTTTTACTTAATGTTTGTGCCGAAAAAACTATTATTTAAAGTTAAAAAAAATTCAGATTACGATCAGTTAAATTCTTTCACATTTCTCAAATAGTGACGTTGCTGTTAGGATTACTTTCGCTTGAATTTCTTTTTTTTAGCTGTAACTATGTACGATAAATTTGTTCAATTGGGCACGCATTTTTAAATATAAAGATTGCTCTCCAAGAGTTGCTGTCCTTTAAAATTGGTTTTAATTGTTAATAATTTCTTGAAGCCTCAAAGTAAATAGTGCAATATCTTTTCAGCAGTTCAGAGTAAATATAATAATATATTTTCAGTAGTTCAAAGTAAATTAAGGAGCATTAGGCTCAGATTCAAATTTGTCTTACAGTAGGACACGCAACTCTAACAATCTATGCAGATCTATCTGGCCAGAAAGAGTAATTAAGCAGGTACTAATTACATTAATTACATTAAATTTAAGAATCTCATTTTTATTTACCGATAAGGTTTTCTCATTTTATTGTATTTTTATTTACCAATGATTGGGTGATTTATATCACTGCATACCATACCAAACCATTACTATTGCTTAATAAAAAACTTGTAACTGTTTTACTTTTGCTTTTTAAATTAACAACAAATTGCTTTAGTAAGTTCCCACCAAGTCCAACAGCTTTATAAAACTTGATATTATATAGATTGCTTTATTATCTATCGAGAGCCAGGGTCTTGTACTGAAGGCGTTACAAATATGAGATTTTGGTCAAGACTAGCCAAATAGTAAGTATTAGTTTGATTATATTTATAAACTCACGCGGTAACTCATTAATCTTGTCTTTGCTGAATTATTAAAATTATACCTAACTTTGCCGAGTTAATGACATAAATTTGTCTCTTCTCTGTTGGGTTAAATCATTAATAGGTAATTTAAATTTGGAGCTTAGATTGATTAATGTTGCTGTCTTTGTCTTTTGATTAATTAGGGTAGGGTCTAGAGCCAACTAATACCTCATAAAAGTGGTTGAAGTGATGAAGCGTTTTGACTGCTTTAAGCCTGGCGCATTCCTCTAATAGGAGAGCATTTGGCTCCTCTCCCAAGTATCAAGTTCATTCCTTACATGGCTTTTTGTTAATTCGCAATAGGGCTTTCGACCATATAATATTGCTCTTGCTGCCCTTATTGCAAGGCTCGTTTCCTTCAATGCCTTTGCTCTCGGTATTCCTAGAGAGGTCAGCTTCTGCAAATAATTATACATAGGTGGATGTATAAGTTCAGTACCTCCGCCTATGTATATTCCGACAAAAAACATGGAAATAAAGATAACGGAATTCAGGTAGAGGGATTTTTCGATGAACAGGCAGTGGAAGTTTATTTGTTTGAACCACCCTCAAGTGTCTAAGGCCGATTATCTGCACAGAATATAATCACAGTTGTAGTCGTCGATTTTTAGAATTTTTCATCCTCTGGCGACGCTAATTTGGTTAGTGAAACGACCGCCAGGTCTTTTTTATATGTGTTGTAGTAATTAAGGTTATCCAAGTGTACCTATCAGTGTTCATCACAGGTTTCAATTTTCACTTAGTGGATCAGGCATTTCTGCCTTCTTTCTCGATTTTGGTTTTATCTTGCTCAGTAGTTTCTCCACAATTTATTTTTATGTCTGTTTACGCAGATATTCCTCCATTGGAAATTACCTTATTGGTTGCTAGTCTTTGCTGATGTAGTTTTGTACTTTGCGAATTTAAGAAAACCTAATTTAAATCTGACGTTCCTCTTCGCATCAAAGGATAAATGAACAATGTAATAGTAACTTACGGTATAGATTTAGTTCCGTTGACCTGGAAGCCATAATTCACTAAGTGAAGATTGGAACCTGTGATGAGCACTGATAAGTACACTTGGAGAACCCAAATCACCACAACACATTTTAAAAGACCTGACGATAGTTTCACTAACCAAGTTAGCGTCATCAGAGGATGAAACATTCTAAATACTTAAAAAACTAACATCAACTTATATACCGGATCTCAGGTAAAGAGATCGAACAGAGATGACACACTAGTCGTAGGCAAATTCCAAAGTGTATTGTATTTTTATCGCCTGACCAGGTCTTTGCGCTATCCCTACTGCTTTATCTAAAAGTGTCCATCTGTAATAGTCTTGAGAAAGTTCAACGACAGCTAAATTAACAACGGTTCCTTTGGCGGCAATAACTGTATACTTGTGTTATCGGTAGAAACGTGCCGAAAACGTGGGAATTTTATTTAGAAAAGTAATCGATCAAGTGACTCGTAATTGGCGCTGGTGCACTGTCCATACATTCTTTGTTGCAACTATATTTCGCAATATATACGCTCTCAAACCCAATCAGCTGACCTGGTTTTCTAACTTTTTTTATTATTTTTTTTATTATTAATTTCAGATTGTCTTTATCAACGTGATGATTATTATCCGAATTACGTTACGGTACTGTAGATAAGTCTGTCGTCGCCCGACATATTTGGGATAATAATCATCACGTTGATAAAGACAATCTGAAATTAATAATAAAAAAAAATAATAAAAAAAAGTTAGAAAACCAGGTCAGCTGAATGGGTGTGAGAGTGTATATATTGCGAAATATAGTTGCAACAAAGAATGTATGAACAGTACACCAGCGCCAATTACGAGTCACTTGATCGATTACTTTGCTAAATAAAATTCCCACGTTTTCGGCACGTTTTTACCGATAACACAAGTATACATTTAATACCGCCAAAGGAACCGTTGTTAATTTAGCTGTCGTTGAACTTTCTCAAGACTATTGCAGATGGACACTTTTAGATAAAGCAGTAGGGATAGCGCAAAGACCTGGTCAGGCGATAAAAATACAATACACTTTGGAATTTGCCTACGACTGGTGTGTCACCTGGCTTCGATCTCTTTACCTGAGATCCGGTATATAAGTTGATGTTAGTTTTTTAAGTATTTAGAATGTTTCATCCTCTGATGACGCTAACTTGGTTAGTGAAACGATCGTCAGGTCTTTTAAAATGTGTTGTGGTGATTTGGGTTCTCCAAGTGTACTTATCAGTGCTCATCACAGGTTCCAATCTTCACTTAGTGAATTATGGCTTCAATGTAATAGTAGCTTAACTAAGAAATTTGTGAGACTAACTTCTTTGGCGAAACAATCATCGTCAGGTTTAAAATAAGTTGGTGTAAATTAATTTCAATTAAATATGCTTATCATTCTTAAACTTATTTACATTACATAACCTACTACATTTTATTTTACAAATTCTCTAGGTTTGGCAATGAGTTTGAAACATTTTCGTCGGTAGTTTTGGGATTCCAGTTTATGGCCAGCTATACAGCTTTGGTATTCGGTGGTTATACACTAAGTCTTGTAAGTACTTTTATAATAATACATACGGTCCGCTTTTACGACAAATTACCTATAACTTTTAACTTTATTTTAAAACAAATTGTAGAAAAGCGTGCTGGTAGTGGCGATTTCTCCTAGTGAGCTAGGTGTGCGCCGCACACCCTAAAATATAATCAAAATGTGTACAGTTAAATATGTTTTATTTCTTTTTCCCTTAGTCTTAATACACATACACTACATATTTTATGACAATCGATTTAATTTACTTATTTGATTTCATAAATAGTCGGTTAATAGTGACTTGGAATGAAGTAGGTACCACGTCTTGATTCCGAGAATATGAGTAGGTCAATAGCAACTGGGAATGAATTCGGGTTAGGTTTGCGTTGATATTTCCGAACACTTCAGTCGATAGAGCTGTATTGGTATACAATACAGTCCCCCACCCATGTGTTTAAAATAGTGGGGAAAAAACCATTGCTTTTAACACTGCAGTGAGCGGTAAAAATACCGCTCAAGACAAATGAATGGAACGCCGGTCTAACAAACTATGTGATAGCATTATTTACAAACATTACGACTGCGCTTACACAGACCACAGTATTCTAGAATCAAAGACTATAATACATTTTAGTAAATTTTCGTAGAAAAAATTCACTAATGGGGAGATCTCGACTTTTGAATTTTGAACAATTGTTTGCAAATGAGCGCGAACTAGGACCCCTAGAACCCCTAGAACTCATATTCGGGGTCAGTTTCAATTTATATATATATATATATATATATATATATATATATATATATATATATATATATATATATATATATATATAAATAATGTTTCTGTTGAAAAATATGTAGAATTTAATTTGAGTCAAGTTTTAAAATATAGAAATTTTTGATTAAAATGAAGAAACTGATTTCAAGTACCATCCATAATTCTAGAAATTGTAATGGTACATAATGAGGTGAGGTAGTTTTGGAGATTAGAAATCAGATGACAGAACTTTAGAACAATTGACATTTAGATTAAAATTTAGTCAAAATTGCATCATTTGCAGCCACAAGTTTAGACTTATTTGTAAGATGCTTTGTACTATTTATATAATAATAAACTATATATATATATATATATATATATATATATATATATATATATATATATATATATATATATATATATATATATATATATATATATATATATAGGTATCACACCAATAACTCAAAATATAATCGGCCGATTTTGATAAAATATGGCATGTACCTTCCTTCTGTAAATGGCTTGGATAATTTCGTTAGTCAGGAACATCGGACGAGGTTTTCCGGGAAAATTTAAGGTTTCATTCGAAAAAAATTTGTATCTCAAAAAATAAAAAAGATAAGATAACCAAATTTGGCAGGTAGGTTTACGATATAAAAATTAAACTATACACCAAAAAGTTATAATAAAATATTTTGTGCCAGATCATTTCTATGGAAATTCACTACCATAACGCACTTGCTGCATCCAGGCTTTTTACACATTTTATTATTTAGTACCATATTAACATTGAACTACTTTTAATGTTTTCAGTTTTCACCCCGTTCCGGACAGTGCTGACGCTAACACAAATTTGTGTGAAGAGAAGAGCTTGATAATAATTCCATGTTCTTTTCGTGTTTTAAAGTTTTAAGTGACTTTTCAATTTGTTAGTGTTGCAGTGGAAAATCTACGTATTATTCCCATATAGGTACAATATATATATATATATATATATATATATATATATATATATATATATATATATATATATATATATATATATATATATATATATATATATATATATATATATATATATATATATGTACATTTAGTGTTAATAATTTTTAAAACCACCACTAACAGCAACTCGTTACCGCACACCCGAACATTTTGGTCAGGAGACGCCACTGGGTGCTGGTTCTAATTAAGACAAATAATATAGAATGCCATTGAGAAGAACAAAGTTTGATGTCGTAGCTGTAAAGAATAAAAAACTAAAAAATAATTTAGGGCAACTAAATCGTTAAAAGTAAACAACTACTATTTGAAATTTTTCCCAACGACGCGACACAAAAGCACGTTTTTCGCGCGTATCCAGGTAATTATGTGGGATCTTTTATCTCCGCATAGCATCCAGATGGCTGAATATATTTAAAAAAATAAGGTGTCATTAGATTCACCTTAATCCTAAGAGTGATATAGGATGTATAAAGTGTATATTTGGTGGAGTAACACATTTATGATAGATTGCCATCAAGTATCGCCTAAATCAATTCAAGTATTAAAGTGGATACAGGGTGGCGTATTGAAAACGAAACAGACCAATTTTCGTCCAGAGAATTTTTTTTAATAAACGCTGAAACACGTCAATTTTAATATTGAGCGGGACATGTTTTGGCATAAAACTCAACTCTGTCACATCAACCCCTTAAGGGTGGTGATAACAACCCCTATATTTTAAATAGGGAACATGGGTCGAGTGTTGCATCGTTTGAAAGCTCTTTCTTTTCTGAATTCAGCACACAAATTTTTTTTTGGAAGTTTTAGTAACTTGTTTAAAAATTATTCACAGTTGGAGTTGCAAGAACGTATTTCATTCATTGTGATAATAAATGCACTAATTAGTCAATTTTTCGTTAAAAAAAAACTAAAAAACAAAACCAAACGTTCAAAAATGTTCATTCAGTTAAGTAAGTGTTCAAATTGTTGACCACCAGCTTCCATACAAAAGTACAAATTTTGCTCAAAACGAGCTCTGACATTCTGGAGCATTTGTGGATTAATTAGACGGCATTCTTCACCAATGCGTCGTCGTAATTCTTCCAGAGACATCGGTTCTGTTGCGTAAATTCTACTCTTTAAATGGCCCCATAAAAAGAAGTCTAAAGGAGTTTAATCCGGTGATCTAGCGAGCCACTCAATAGCACCTCTACGCCCAATCCATTGTCCTGGAAACTCTCTGTTCAAAAACTCCCTAACACGTTGTGAAAAATGCGGATGAGCACCATCTTGTTGAAACACTAATTAATTTTCTTGATAGCGATCATCATTTTCAACAATGTCAATTAGTAAAGGGTAAACGATATCTTCTAGTAACTCCAAATACGTTTCGCCACTCAAATTGCCATCAAGAAAAATTGGTCCGATTAAACGGTCTTCAAAAATGCCAGTCCAGACATTCAATTTCTGTGGAGTTTGAGTGTGGACTTCGTGAAAATTTCTTGGATTATTATCTGCCCAATAACGACAATTATGACGATTGACTGTAGAGTTTAATAAAAACGTACACTCATCTAAAAAACAGATATTGACTAGAAACTTCCCGTTATCAGCTATTCGTGCAGTCATAACTTCACAAAACTCCAGCCGCCGGTCAAAATCGTCTTCATTCAGTTGTTGTTCAAGATGAATTTTATAGTGGTGAAATTTATAATGCTTCAATATTGGCTAAATAGTTCTTCTTTTGATGTTTGAAACAGTGGCCAATTTTCTCGTGCTCAAAGTTGGGTCTGCAGAAATTTGTCCTAAAACTTCAATGTCAGTAGTCTCATTTCTAACCGGAAATTCACGTTTAGGATCCCGTTTTTTGTTGGCTACTGAACCACTTTGTCGAAACTTTGCAACTAACTCCAAAATGTATTTGCTGTTAACATGTCTGTTCGGACGTCGTTCATTAAACAAATTTGCGGTACAGTCATCGTTTTTGAAAAAAAGAGTAATTATTTCAACACTTTCTTCTACAGAATACACCATTGTGAAATTAATTTGCGGTAGTACTATCAAGTATCAAACCGACCGATAAACTGAAATAATAAACCGCATTTCTCTCATTCCGATAAGAAATGTTCGGATAGTCATTTTTTTGTTTACAAACCAACAAAACATTGACTATCAGCACATTGCTGATCGGAATGAGTGAAATGTGTTTTTGCATCATCAACTGTGAATAATTTTTAAACGAGTTGATAAAACTTCAAAAAAAAAGTGTTCTGAATTCAAAAAAGAAAGAGCTTTCAAATGATGTAACACTCGACACATGTTCCCTATTTAAAATATAAGGGTTGTTATCACCACCCGTAAGGGGTTGTTGTGACAAAGTTGAGTTTTATGTGAAAACATGTCCCCCTCAATATTAAGATTGAAGTATTTCAGCGTTTCCTAGAAAAAAAAATTCTCTGGACGCAAATCGGTCTGTTTCGTTTTCAATGCGTCACGCTATATATGAATAATAACAGCATATTAAAACTCTCGGGTTTTCATGACAGCTGTCGACTATACTTTTTCAGCGCTATTAGTCTCCTGTTGCATACTTGGATTGTAGAAGGGAGTACTTTACAAGGAAATGGGTCATGTATTTATTTTATTTATTTCATTCTTAAATAAGAGTTCAGTATATTGGATGGGTAATGCTTAACATAAATTGCCAATGCTACTGGCAGGCTGTCTTTAATTTAAATCAGACACAGTGTCAAAGATTGGATGTTAGCGGCAATTTTGTGATCGGCATGTTACTTTTATCTCACGCAGTTTCTGTACTATGCGTATGTGGGACTTGTACTTGATATTCTGAAATTGGGGCTATTAATATTTCAGTTTCCTGGACCATTACACCTTTTACGATAGGAAATGATATCGCAGACTAGCTCTTCATTAAATGATATGCGGCTCTTGCTATTTTCAAATGAGGCATTTAATGAGGTGGTTACATTGTCATTCGGCAACTTTTCACTTTATTGCTCTTCGAAACATTACCGGTAAATTTTCTGGAGAAGTAAAAAATCTTCATTGCGAGCAATATTTTTGTCATCAGCACGCTTCTGTAATTGTTTTAGCTGGTATGTCCCACCAATTGGACAAATGTATCATCTTCCAGTTGAAATGGCTTGGGTTGGTACATTGTACCTTGGTACTCGGATCGCACGGCGATGTTTTTTCTCCCCTGTACTTTGATGAATCTATTTTTATTTTAGTCCAGGAGTATAGTTCAATAGTCAACATGGTTCGAATCCATGAATAATTGACGGTAATATGGGAGCAAACTTGACTTTGGTGACCAAATCCATAGTGCTATGCCTGCGTTAACCTTGCAATGCCTTTTTCGAGCCGTCTTTCAGCGGCTTGAAAGCAGAAACATCTGCCGGTTGCATATGATATGCGTAGAATTCGGGTACAAAGCGATCAATAGAATTTTCAAGTCTGTATATAGTGTACTTATTTTATAAGTGAGGTGAGTAGTGTGTTCATTTAGAAAGAATATTATAGGGAAAATAACAACATTTCTTTTAAGTGAGAAGATAGAAAAGTTCAGCCTTCATTCCCCCATTTTCCGATAATACAATTTTCCAACCTTTAGGCACAGATTCAAAAATTTTTGGGAGTCATTCTCTTGAGTGGACAAATGATCATAGGTGTGGTGACGTCATCTTTGGCTGAAAATGGTAACATAACACAGTTAAATTCAACTTGGCTTACCCACGATCTACCTCATATACATTCTTGCATCTCCTGGGTGCCAACACAGCTTTTAATTTAGGCCATAGGTATTTGGAAGTTTGTTTCGTCTCCATTATATATATATATATATATATATATATATATATATATATATATATATATATATATATATATATATATATATATATATATATATATATATATACGTAAGGGATGTCCAGCTGGCCCTTCCCAAAGAGATAGTGCTTGATGTTGTCAAATCAATTATGGATATTATCAATTGAAATTTTTGAACTCGCTACGGTTATTGACTCGGATGTACATTCCACGAGGATTGCATGTCTTGCTAAAAATCTACTATACTAACCTTTACAGGGGAAATTATTCGTAAAAAGGTTATTATGCCCTAACTGATCAAAAAGTTCTTTGACGGTTGCCAGAATATCAACTTTTCTTCTTAGAAATCCTATCTCTTGGCACTCAATTATCTATTTGACAAGGAGTTTTTCCTCGTCCTCAGACATAATGGGTGAAAGACCGTGAGCAGTATTTACAAATTTGCTGCCTAATCTAAACTGTAAAGTTGCGCTGGGTACTTTGTACTTGTGAGCAGCCCCCTTTTTGCCTTTTGATTTGCCGCTTTAAACGGCCTCGATTGCTTTTTGGATATTATCTTCAGTAAGCCTTTTTGTGTCCAATATGCAATTTGCTTTTTGGCATGTTGTAACTGCGAATTAATTAATGTAATTTTTATCGGAATATATTTCAAACATTTCATTTTAGTAGTTTAATAGTTGACATGGAATTATAGACAATATTGTATGATACTGTATAATAAAATGAACGTACACGTTTAATATATAATTCAAAAATATCCAACATCTGTAACGGGGCATAATGTAGATGTAGTGCCAATCACTATGGGAGGCAGAATCGGTTATTGGGATAATAACTCTTAGTAGGTGCCAATAACTGTGAGGAGTGCCAATAACCAGAGTCGTTACCCTAGTAGATTTTTTAAAATGATACATAGAGATAAAGTCAATTAAAAAAATAACAAAACCTGACTGCGTGAAAATCGAACTAAAAAGATTGAAACACAATGAAATGGAAAATTATAAAAATGAAAAATAAATATTATCACGGGATTACATTCAGTCGGAGGTATATATGCAATAACAAAACATTGTGTGACGTACGACAGGGTCGCCATCTCGGTGCATAACCAGGTACACAGTATGCTGTCCGCAACCTCTAATAAACACAACATGTTATAAATAGAGACTGTGTACAACCAACCAAAAATTTTGTAAATTTCCAGCCCTAGCACTTTCTCCCCTTATACAGGGACAATGTATGTAAGGCTAGATGCATTCTGACCATAATTAGAAACGCATACCGGTTTCGCTTTCGTTAGAGCTTATCAGTGCGCTATATTAATTACAGTCGAAATACCATCTAGCCTTACATTCATTGTCCCTGTATTAGTAAAGAAAGTTCCAGGGCTGGCAATTTACAAAATTGTTGGTTGGTCGTATACAGTCTCTGTTTATAACGCACTTAGATGGCGACCCTGTCGTACATCTCACAATGTTTTCTGAGGTTGGCTACCTTAGCCGAATTACTTTAGGTGTAGTCTGACTGTAATAAGTATAACGCACTGATGAGCTCTAATGACAGCGAAACCGTTATGATTTTCTAATTATGGTCAGAGCGCATCTAGCCTTACATATAATAACAAGCTGAACACAAATGTCTGATGCCTCGGACTGCATGTCTTATCTGACCTGACCTTTCATATAACAACCTTTTTTCCCACACGATGGAGTACCTTCACACTATGCAACCTTTGTCCAGACTTACTTAGATCAGGTGTTTCCGAACAAGTGGATTTGAAGAACAGAATTTAAAGAGTGGTCACCAAGGTCTCCTGAAACCACCCATATGGATTTTTATTATGGGGGTATCTAAACTGCTAAGTTTGAAGTAACACGTTAAACAGTTAGACTATCTAAAGAAAAATGATTACCAAGAAGTAGCTATACCTTAAGGGGTCAATAATCAATAGTAATTACTTGGAAACTCTTAGAAATAAAATGGAGCTTAAGAGGAACATGCATTTTTCTATTTTATCTTGATTTCGTCTTTTTAGTTCACTTTTTATGCAGTTGAGCTTTTTATTTTTGTTTAAATATAATTTAAGATGAAAAAGTTACAAGAAGGTTGGATCATTAAATACATATCGCATAACCCACAGACATTTTATCATTTTCATTTGACTTAAATTTTAAAATTTTAGCATCATGAGGATCTACTTAAAACCGGATTGCTAACAGTTTTGACGTCTTCAGTAACAATTCAACTAACAATTTTTGCATTACATGGAACAGATTTGCAAGAAACGGTAGGTTTTTAAAATGTGTTTAATTAAGGTAATTCGTTTCATGAATTTTATCATATTTCTCATATTTTATGTAACACATTAATCAGTATACTGCATTTGTAGTAATAAGGTAGTGTAGATTTTACATTTATCTGTTTTGTTAAGTATTTAAATCATGAATACCTCATGAAAATATCAAAACTCTAAAAAGAAACTATTTTTCAGCATAAAAGATTGAGGTTGGACATTGTGACTGGAAACTGAAACAAAAAGCAGTATCACCCCAAAAACACCACAAAAATAAAAACAAAGTGTTTAGCGACAGCTAATGATGAAGACAACCTTGTTGTCGAAATATTTATCTAACGCAAAACCCTTTGTTTTTATTTTTGTGTTATCTGTTTTATTAAATATGTAAACCATGAATACCCTATGGAAATCCCGAAACTCTAAAAAATAATTTTTCAGCATAAAAGACTAAGGTTGGAGATTGTGACTGGAAACTGAAACAAAAAGCACAATCACCCCCAAAAAAACACAAAAATAATAACAAAGTGTTTAGCGACAGCTACTGATGAAGACAACCTTGTTGTATCTAACGAAAAACATTTTGATATGATTTTTGTGTTTTTTGGAGTGATTCAGCGTTTATTTAAAAATTTCAGCATATTTTTAAAAACAATACTTCTTAGATCTTGAAGTACCAGATCATGACCATTACGTATGTACCTACTTAAGTTTCATCTATAGTAACACGGTTTAAGAAGCCGGCATCTAGTTGAAATCCGACGCAGATTAAACTTGCACCACACCATGCTTCTGGTGAGCAGCCACAGATTTGAGGGTACGTTTGCAGAAGTCTTTAGACGATATATCTAGTGCTTTAGAGATTCGGTTTAACCCAATTTGACGACCTGATAATATCTTGCCATGTAGTGCATCAGTATTTTTATGGATGGACACAACAATCGATTTCCCCCAGCTGCTTTTCCTTTTGAATTGAACTTTTACTTCTTTTGAAGTAGATCAGAGCTTGGTAGGTTTTTTCGTTTCTCCCTTAGCGCTCTCCCGCCTCTTTTCCACACCGATAGCACCGCAGCCTTTGGCTTATTGTGCATGCCCTTTGTCTTTTCTACTCCACCCACTCCAAAATCATTGTGCCTTGAACTAGTCTGCACAGCAATTGGTAGGGTGAAGTTTTATATTGCTCTGTCTTCGGCCTAGGCTGTCCGTAGATAATTTGTCTATTGCGGCACAGAGCTTTACACTCGCACAAGATGTGCTGGGCTGATCCCTCCCCCTCGTCGCAGAGTCTGCATGCCAGGTCCCCCTCGAACCGCCTCATTTGATGCAGGTGTTTCTTGATAGCCACGTGTCCCGTCAAGAGTCCTGTTATTTCCCTGAGAAATGGCCTTCGTCACGCCCAGGACCGGTTCTGGTCCCATAAATGGTTCTGCTGACCCTCTTTTCGCAAGACTGCCAGCTTCTTCATTGCCTTTGACCCCCGAGTGACCCGGCACCCATATGAGGGTGACCTCATTCTGCCCAGCCAGGTCGCTGGTCTCGTCTCGGCACTCGCTAACCAGCCAGGAATTTACCCGTGGGCTACTTAGAGCCTTAAGGGCTGTCTGTGGCTATGAGGATCCGCTTGTTGGTGTAGTCCCTCCTCTTGTTCTTTTGCACACAATGCAAGATGGCGTACATTTCGGCCTGAAAGACTGTTGCATGAGCTCCGTGGGAACTACTGTGACTGACCCCTGGTCCTTCCGAATAAATGCCTGCCCCTTCCCACGCTCCCCGCCGGATCCGTCCGTGAACCAGACGAGCGCGTCCTGTGGTAAGCCCGGCGTCTCCCCCCGCATTGCTCGCGGTCGGGGATTTCCACTGTAAAATTGTTTTGCCTACAGATTAACGGGCTCGCGAAGTCTGGCATGTCAAGCATGGGCTGCTTCACGATCTCCTGAATTTTGCAGTGGCCCCTGCAGCCTGGGTTGATTTTCAGTCTACCATTACAGGCTAGTCTGTATAGTCCTAGCCTGGCCTCCACCATGATAACTAAGTGTAAGGGGGCAGATCCAGCAACACCTCCATGGCGGCTGTTAGGGTTGAAGTCATGGCCCCTGTGATGCCGAGGCAAGCCATCCTTTGGATTTTGCCTAGTTTTTGTTTGGCAATGGATTGTGTCACCTTAGGCCACCAGATCAGTGCCGCATATGTTAACGATGGTCTGACCACCCTTATGTACAGCCAGTGGGCCATACTAAGTCTTAGTCCCCACGTTTTCCCATATAGTCGCCTAGTGACGACTAGGGTCATAACTGCCTTACGCAGTATTTTTTCAACGTGACCATTCCAGGTTAGCTTAAAGTCCAATACGACCGCAAGATATTTTACCTCCCTGGCCATCGGGATGTTTCTACCGTATAGAGTGAGAGTTCTGTGGCTCCCCCACTTCCTCCTCCTCGTAGACGGTTGCTTTCTCGGGGCCCACCCCGAGCCCTTGGCCAATCGTCTGTGACTGGAAACTGAAACAAAAAGCACAATCACCCCCAAAAAAACACAAAAATAATAACAATGTGTTTAGCGATAGCTACTGATGAAGACGACCTTGTTGTCGAAATACGTATCTAACACAAAACCTTTTGTTATTATTTATGTGTTATCTGTTTCATTAAATATTTAAACTATGAATACCCCATGGGAAACCCAAAATTCTAAAAAAAACTATTTTTCAGCATAAAAGACTGAGGTTGGACATTGTGACTGGAAACTGAAACAAAAAACAGAATCACCCCAAAAAAAAAACACAAAAATAATAACATAGTGTTTAGCGACAGCTACTGATGAAGACAACCTTGTTGTCGAAATACGTATCTAACGCAAAATCCTTTGTTATTATTTTTGTGTTACATGTTTTATTAAATATTTAAACTATGAATACGCCATGGGAATCCCAAAACTCTAAAAGAAACCTATTTTTCAGCATAAAAGACTGAGGTTGGACATTGTGACTGGAAACTGAAACAAAAAACAGAATCACCCAAAAAAAAAAACACAAAAATAATAACATAGTGTTTAGCGACAGCTACTGATGAAGACAACCTTGTTGTATCTAACGCAAAACCATTTGTTATGATTTTTGTGTTTTTTTTTTGAGTGATTCAGAGTTTATTTACATTTCTCAGCATATTTTTAAAAACAAAACTCCTTAGATCTTGAAGTACTAGATCATGACCATGACATCGATTGCCGTTTTATTTCTCGGCTATAGAAATGTACCTACTTAAGTTTCATCCATAGTAACACGGTTTAAGAAGGCGAGATCTAGTTGAAATCGAACGCAGATTAAACTACCACCACACCATGCTTCTGGTGAGCAGCCTCAGTTTTGAGGGTACGTTTGCAGAAGTCTTTAGACAATATATGTAGTGCTTTAGAGATTCGGTTTAACCCAATTTGACGACCTGATAATATCTTGCCATGAAGTGCATCAATATTTTTATGGATGGCCACAAGAATCGATTTCCCCCAGCTGCTTTTCCTTTTGAATGGAACTTTTACTTCTTCTGAAGTAGATCAGAGCTGGGTAGGTTTGTTCTTTTCTCCCTTAGGGCTCTCCCGCCTCTTTTCCACCCCGATAGCACCGCAGCCTTTGGCTTATTGTGCATGCCCTTTGTCTTTTCTACTCCACCCATTCCAAAATCACTGTGCCTTGAACTAGTCTGCACAGCAATTGGTAGGGTGAAGTTTTATATTGCTCTGTCTTCGGCCTAGGCTGTCCGTAGATAATTTGTCTATTGCGGCACAGAGCTTTACACTCGCACAAGATGTGCTGGGCTGATCCCTCCCCCTCGTCGCAGAGTCTGCATGCCAGGTCTCCCTCGAACCGCCTCATTTGATGCAGGTGTTTCTTGATAGCCACGTGTCCCGTCAAGGGTCCTGTTACTTCCCTGAGCAATGGTCTTCGTCACGCCCAGGATCGGTTCTGGTCCCATAAATGGTTCTGCTGACCCCCTTTTTTGCGAGACTGCCAGCTTCTTCATTGCCTTTGACCCTCAAGTGACCCTGCACTCAGATGAGGGTGACCTTATTCTGCCTAGCCAGGTCGCTCGTCTGGTCTCGGCATTCACTTACCAGCCTGGAATATACCCGTGGGCTACTTAGGGCCTTAAGGGCTGCCTGGCTGTCTGTGGCTATGAGCAAATTTTAAAAAAAACTTCTTAGATCTTGACGTACCAGATCATGACCATGACGTCGATTGCTGTTTTATTTCTCGGCTATAGAAATGTACCAACTTAAGTTTAATCCATAGTAACACGGTTTAAGAAGCCGGCATCTAGTTGAAATCGGACACAGATTAAACTTCGACCATACCATGCTTCTGGTCAGCAGTCACAGATTTGAGGGTACGTTTGCCGAAGGCTTTATATGCTATATCTAGTTCTTCAGACATTTGGTTTAACCCAATTTGACGATCTGATAATATCTTGCCATGAAGTGCATCGGTATTTTTATGGATGAATACAACAATCGATTTCCCCCAGCTGCTTTTTGTTTTGAATGGAAATTTTACTTATTTGAAGTATATCAGAGTTGGGTAGTACTACGGTGACTGTATAAAGACAGTGTGGTCATACGTTCGTTCAAATTTTTGATTGGACAACGATAGCGTGGGATCAGTAACGCAATGTTTCATTATTTTATGTACAGAGGTTTCTGGAAGAAATAGAGAAATCGAACCATTTCTCTGTTAATCGATGCATCAGTGACAAGAATAATCAACCCGATTCAACAAAATCATTAATTAGTGACGAAGTGCATTTTGCATGGCCAATAAACATAATTTTGGCTACGGCTACAGAAAACCCATGTTACATTTATAGAAGGTCTTTGCATTCTCAAAATATTACTGTTTGGTGTGTTGTATCTTCATCAAGAATCATCTGCCCGTTTTTTTTGTGTGTTGAGGGCAATGGTAAAACCACTACAGTCAGAGTACATACATACACAATAGTATGCACATATGCTTCAGATATATCTCATAACGCAATTACAAGAATAAGAAAGAGGTCACTTTTTCAACAAAACGGGGCCACCTGTCATACTACAGGGCCAAGTATGGAGATCTTGCAAGAAACATTTCTAAACAGACTCATCTCGAAACGGCGATCTGCATTTGCCCGCGAGTTCTTCCAACATTACTGTCTCTGATTTATTCCCTTGGGCCATTTAAGGAAAAAAGTATTCAGGAGCAATCCTCTACATCTAGAGGCTGACTAGGACATATACCATCAGAATGATCAGTAACGATCAATGGAGGGATAATGAGTTTGCTTTTCAACCTGCTAGCCTGGTCTGTTTTATTGATAGCTCACAGCTGGAGGAGCAGCACTCTACCGGGGCGGAAATATACATCGATGGCCTGGCGGTGGGTGCGGTAGTGTTATACTCTGAGCGCATATATTACGGCATTCATGTCTATAGCTATTCGATATGTGGGGACGAGCCTCGAGGACATTTATAATCAGGCGGCCCTCCGGTGGGTCTGCGCGCCCAGGATTAGACAAATGCTGGTTCAGGAGTGCGCTGATGCTCTGGCTGATGATGGAGCTGGCCAAGACAAAAAAGGTACACCTTATGTAATACAGTTACTGCACTGCAGTCCCTTAAACATTTTAGTACTGATTTGCCTGACGAACAGAATCTAGGGAAGTACATATAGTGGAATCAGAAAATGTTGGGTAGACATCACCAAATTCTGGACCGGGTATTTTAGTCGCAATTTTTCAAAATGGCCGACACCGATTTTATTTTGTATATATTTATGCTCATGTGACAGTCACACTCATCATTTAGGTGTTTAAATATATGTTTTTAAGGGCAGGGAATCGATTACAATAGTTTCTGAAGCTGCATGACTGCTATTTATTATAGAAAATGAGTTATTTAGGATTTAAAATAAAACATATGAACAAAAGTGGAATACAATATTTTATTTGGAAAGTAATACCCTACAAAATATAATTATATTTACAGAACATTTTTATAGACACAGAAGTAAAACTTGTTATGGAAAACTAAATGTGAAACTAACATACTTTTTTCTCGGTCTATCTTTCGCATTGTTCACCAGATTTGCAATACTCTGTGCCTGTCAAATATTGCCTTTTACATTTACACCTATGACTAGCACTTACTGTACAACTGCACTGTATTAATAGTTCAGAAGGCACTTTGTTAAGGCACACCATTTGCATCTTTGCACCATCCATAATCTGTCAACTGCAAGCTTGTATCAGGAAAATAGCTTTGTGATAGGTTTAAGCAATCCCGTAAAACCAAAAAGCATCTTCGGATATGTCCATTGCTTGTTGAGTAAGATGAGGGTGGTAGCCCTGATATGTGTTTCTGCTTATGTAATGAATAACGAAGTTCATCATATGTCTTATAATTTGATGGGTGTAAATTGGACAAAGTATTATCTTCTGCAAATAAAACTAGTAAAGCTTCTGGTGATACTTTTATTGGAAATGGTTTTGTTCCAATTTTACTTGTGACATCACAACCTGTAAGTATGTGGACCTTAATTAAAGCGTTCCAAAGTGAAGTTCACAGTTGCCTCCTATGTGTGTGTCAAGGGACATAGCGCATTTTATCACCCACTACCACTTTGATCCACAATTCTTGCAATCCGTTATTGAGTGGTTCAAATCTATATCGAAGGATGCGAACAATGACATCAGTGTGATTAGATAACACTATAAGGCATGTTATGCCCGACTGGACAACATGGAACACATGTTATATAATTCTGATATCTGCTCCTTCAACAAAGGTTCGAAGGACCGAGCAAGTTTGAACTTCTTTGTTAATTACTATTAATGCATCCCTGCTGCTCTCATTGTCTCTTGTGATGGTTCCATTTAGTACTGCAGTGAAGTTAGTTATTTTTGCTATTTCAATGAAACCAGGAGCAGGAGCTAATTAGAGGACATCTTTGTTTTTACCTGAAGACCAGAATCTGCCCATCTGTATAATAATAAAAGTCTCCTTTTTTAATGGTAACACAGTTCGATTAGATCAGCATTTTTCCGTCTTTCTTTTTTACCTTCTTTAAGTGACTTTTATTAGTCCACAATTGATCAAATATATATTTAAAAGGTAGCATATCCTTAGCTCTGAGTTGTCGAATTTGTGACATAAAATAGACTGACAGTTGACAGTTTCTTCTCTAGTTCAGTAAATAGTACATGCTTTACAGGGTTACTTGTGTAGCCACTACTATCAAACAAGATACTAGTTGGTAACAGATCATATTACAAAACGCCCTTCACAGTTTCTCCTCTTGCTTTAGCTACCTGAATACTTCTATCAGCCGCAGCAATACTATTTTTTGGGAAGCTGGTGTTACCTTTAATTTCAAAGTTGGAACTATTGTTTTCCTCTCCATTGTTGGGCGTTTTACCTTCGTGATAACGTCAGAATGTTTTGAAGTTTTATTTACAAAACGGTCATTTCTAAATTGTTCATATGTCTTGTCCATGCTCTTTCACTTTCAACAGACGGAGAGCATCTTCCCTAGGTACACATTTGTTGTTGATAACATTATAAAGCTGTGTTTAGCTGGATGTTTAATGTGGATTGCCTCTGGTGTTCATAATTTCACAGAGTACATTAACGCATATGAACATGTTGGTACTCAAGTTTCCTTCATTCATGGTGAAGAGTTACCCCACTGTAAGCAGTATCATCAGCACCAAGTATTTCTCGTAAACAGTTGCTGATTCCTAGCGTGATACATCAACTCCCATTCCGTCACTACATTTGTTGCCGTGTTTGTCCTATTTTCCCCTTAGAGCTCTTTTGAGATCGTTGGATAGTTTGTTCTAGTTTCATGTCAGATGAAACTGCACTAAATGGTCGTTTAGTTTGTCTAACTACAAAATTACCTGCTTTAAATTTCTTATACACTTCAGGCTGCTCTTCCTCTAACCATCTCATTTTTTCCACGTATCATGATGCATACATATCGTAAATAGTTTATACTGTCAAATTCTATGTAATAGAGAAGTCCTGTAACACTTTAGTACTCATTTTCTTTAATAAATATCAGCCAGGCAACTTCACAAATTAGCAAATTATCCTAATCGATTCCTTGCCCTTAAAAACATATATTTAGACACCACAAGTTATTTAGATGCCACAAGTGATGAGTATAACTGTTACAGGAGCATAAATATATACAAAATAAAATTGGTGTCGGCGCTTTTGAAAAATGGTGTCTAGAGCACCCGGTCCAAAATATGGTGATGTCTACCCAACTTTTTCTGACTCTCCTATATGTACTTCACTCGATTCTGTTGGTTTGACAAATCAGAACTACAATTTTTCCGGGACTTCAGTACGGGGACTGGGGTAATGTGGGTTCCAGGACACTGTGACGTGGCAGGGAATGAGGTGGCGAAAAACCTCGCAAGGCCTGGTTACCAGCAGCCATTATGTGGTCTGGAGCCTGCTATAGCCATAAGTAAGAAGGTGGTCTCGGACGCCCCAGATAGACGGATTGAGAAGGTCATGGAAAAGCACTAGAGGTCGGTCAGTGGCTGTAGCCAAGCGTGTAGAGACCGGATAGAAACAAAACTCTCTGGCTTCCTGAAAAGAGTCGTACTGCACTTCGCCGCATCATCTGGGTGCTATAGTCTCAAATGTTTACTTACATTGGTAGGAGTCAAGAGGGATCCCATTTGCTAGAAATGCCGTGAGAATGAAGAAACGTCTTATCACTACCTGTGTGAATGTGAGTGTTTTGGGAGTCTTCAAACAGAAATGTTCGGATCAAGGACTCTACGGGGTAGTCAAGTGAGTTCCGTTTAATGGAAGACGGTCATGACTTTTATTTTGAGGTCGAGGAGGTTTGGGGACGAAACCGGGGAGGGGTGGGGAATGGTTGCTGGGTGCCGGGGTTGGCAAAAAGAGACCGATGTGGCCTATTTGCCTGGGGCTAGCCTCTCCACTATTGCTACTACTACTACTATATATCTAGAGGAGCTTACAAGAGCATCAAAAAGAATTTAAACTATTCCCCAGAATTGGCTTGACTGATTTATGACGACAGATTTCGTCCGTCTTTTGGGAGAATGCGTAAATAAAGGAGGCGGGAATTTAACACACGCAATACTTAAGAAGTATAACTCTTATGTATATCTTTTAATATGTATTATATGTTTCTTTTGTATGTTAAATAATAAATGTGTTACCGCTTATTAGAAATGAAGAAATCATTTTGGCTCTCACTGTGTATTGCAAGTTTATCTAGCATTAAATTTATAAAGAAAATAAATTAATTTAGCCATTCTTATTATACAGAGTACTGCAGCTGCCAATGCAATTTATCAGTGCGAATGGTATCTCCTCCACTCATCAACCAGAAAAAGTATTCGCTTCATTATGATGAATTCGATAAAAGGTGTGAGCCTCACTGCTGCTGAATTGGCACCAGTAAACAACGAAATTCTCGTTGATGTAAGGATAGCCATTTATTTGTAACAGAAATAATTTCAACCTTTTTTTTTCAGATTTTTCAGAAAGCGTTTTCAACAATAACTCTAATACAGTCGCTTTGAAAATTTCATTAACATGCAAGAATAAGATGAAGCTTTCAACACTAAGTCACGGAATTGGTTTAAAGCGTTTGCAAATCAGTATTTTAGTATAATACATTTGTTAGATAACCATAATAATTATACAGGGACATATAGATAAAATACACTTTTAGGAAATGCATATTAAAGAGAAAATTTTATCAGATATTAAATATGAGGAAATATTAAAGTGACACCTACCTAATCATGAAACAAATAACCTGTCATGACAATTATTTACTGTCAACAAATAGAAAATTTGCATTGATTTTCCATTACACGAATTTAACATTTACATAATAGTTTTTCATCCATATGACATTATTACATGCATGAAAATGCCCAATATATATATATATATATATATATATATATATATATATATATATATATATATATATATATATATATATATATATATAGTGAACAGAAAGTCTTTTAGAATTAAACAATTTCGAATTCTTATCATATGACCGCGAACGGTCCGCTATTTGTCGTGACGTAATTGGATAGTAAATAAATATGGTGTTTACATTTGTCTTATGGTATGATAAGTATGGCCTCTTATTTCTCAACATAGTGGTGAATTTTATTCGTTTATTGTGTTTCTTTTAGTTAAACGGTGTAAAGTGTGCGTAATAAATTGGGAGACAATGGTTTTCAACAGGCGCAATCAGATAATGTGCCAAGAATTGACTCAATTATGATGACGTCATTCTTTTTGATAGAACAATGTTGTCTGAATTAATTACAGACATTTAATGGAAGCAAACGCAATATTTTGTTAAGTAATAACCTTGATTTTTGCCGATTGTTAATACCACGAGTAATATGTAAAGTTAATACTTAATACAGATAAACATACCTTGACCAGATGGAAATTACAACCTAACTTAATAAGGTATGATAAGAATTTTAACGTTATATCACTAATATTCATTGTGAAAATAAGGAGGTACTTACATTTAAATGGTCTTCACAACAATATGACGCGGTTTTCTCAGATGACTGTTTCCTCTTATCCCGCTTTATAACTTTGCACCATTTCTTTCTAATTGGAACAATGAAAAATAGTTTCTCTGGAGTTTTTATAGTCGTATTTGTAGACATTGGTACTATGCAGAAGCCAAGATTCAATCGATAACTTGCAACACAGGATGTAAACTCAGAGAAGAAAGTTCATTGTTGACTATTGTACTGTCCTGTGACGTCACAGATCATGGCGGCAAAATAGTGGTGTTTAAAATCAATTATGAAATTCGCATTTTCAAATATTTTTTTGCATCTTTATTTTTGTAGTATGTGAAATGAATTTTTTTTTATTAAACATCATTTTTGCGGGATGTCTATCAGATGTGATAAGAACAAAAAAACATGCAATTTGTCTATTGCTGAAAGTTTTAACGGGTATCTGTCAAGTTGTGTGTAAATAAATTCATTTTTGTGGTTGTCGTGATGACTGATTTAAAACTGAGGCAAAGAGGCGCAATAAAGTTTTTGATTGTTGTATATGGAAACATTGTCTATCATATTTTTACATAAAATGTTGGTTATAGTAGTTCAAATGGGACAGAGAATCAATGATCTTATACACATTCTACGTAACTACTAGATACGCCGTTCCTATACATCACATATAGGAGCATTGAGTTTTCAATGAAATAAAGACAGGACCATATTGCAAACACTATGTGCAAGAGAGATGTAAAAGTAAGTACCACGTGACGACTGGTAGAAAGGCGCCCTTTAACATTGACACTAATGGGGAAACGAAGAAAATACTTGTTTAGATAGGTAACATCAATGTACTTATTACATCGTTTCAGTCAGAATTCAATACCCCTAAAAATATTCTTTCGGTTTGTCCTCAAATTGTGCCTAAACTGCACCTTTCACCTCTTTGTCGTCACTGAAATGGCGCCCGTGAAGGTCTTTTTTCTAATTTTCAACTAGGTGGTAGACGCGGGGGTGGGGGGCGTGGCGCATATCTGGACTACACGGAGCGTGATCAATTTGTTCGAAACCGCATTCACGAATTACGGCTTGTGCAATTCCAGCAGTGTGCATGGGTGCATTCTCATGAAGCAAACACACGCCTCTGGTCAGTTTTCCAGGTCTTTTCTCCCAAATATTTTGTCGTAATTTATGCACGAGTGTTTCATTATATGCCACGTTGACTGTGGTGTGGCGTTCTTTTAAGGCTATGAGCATACCCTCACAATCCCAAAAAAATCAGTCATCACTTTTTTTGGCGACTGATAGACCTTGAACTTTCTTGGCGGTACATCGCCTTTACGCCTCCATTCCGTCGGCTCTCTTTTGTACTAGGGATCATAGTAGAAAAGCATAGTTTAATCACCTACGACAATTGTTTTTGACACGTACACGGGGTTTTCTCCACAGAGACACAAAAATGATCGGGCACATTCAACACAACGTTGTCGTTGAACTGCTAAAAGATGTGTTGGGGACCCACCTTGCGCTAACATTATGCATGCCTAAAGGTTTGTGGAGGATTCGACGAACGCTTTTATCTGAAAGCACGGACATTTTTGACAATTTATTAACTTTCAAGCGTCGAGATTTTCAACAAGGGCAATCTTGTTGTCCGTGACCACTTCCACCGTTCTTCCTGTTCTTACGTCATATTTCAAGAATTCCTGTCCCATTAGAAACCGTTTTCACCAATATTTTACTAAAGAATAAGAAGGAGAATTTTCCGCGTACACCCCATCCAGCTGATATTTGATGCTTTTAGGTGAAAGACCTCCAGTAAGGAATTTAATAACAGCTCTATACTCGAATTTTCTAGACTTCTAACATCGCGATGAACAAGTGCCAGTTATAAGAAAACTAATTCACATAAAATAAATTTTTGTTTTTTCCAACGCTAATAAGACTTGAACTAATGTCTTACCAAATTTTGTCACGCTACGATTCCATGCACATATATCGGGCTGGGAAATTTTGACGCTTATCTCGTACCTATTTGAAAATAATGGCCGTTTATAAAAAACAATTAGATCACCCAACTTGATTCTAGTGACATTGCCCAACTGAGTCACAAAGGTATTCTGCACCCTGCAACGTGGAATGCGACCAGGACCTTTTATCATAATTAATTCCCATATCGTAAATATATAACAAAGTTAAAAATGCGGTAGCCTTTATAAGAGAATAAGCTAAATTTTTAGATTGATTTCACTAAATCAATACAGATAAATAAAGATTTCCTTATATCACACTATACCAATTAAATAATCTGGATATTAACTGACTAATAATCAACCACTTATAGTGCCATATGGTCCTGTATTTAATAAGTTATTATAAAAATATATGAGAATATAAATACGCCAACGAAAATAAATTGATAATCATAATCATTGCTACGTCACTTTTATTACAGCCAGAAAGGGTGAGTACGTTGCCTTTGCGTTTCTTTCTTGAATTTTACATTGTTTTCAAAACAACGAAGATTGTATTTGGTTTGTTTTAAAACAACGTCACCTGATATAGGTATACCACGATATAGGGTATACCACGAAACGTGTTGGTGAGACATTTTTCTACTTATTAACGTATTTAAATTCTAATTTTGCAGTCGTATATAAGACATAACGCTCTTTCCATGTAAAATAATTTGGAGTCGATACCACTTCCGGTCTAATCGGAAGTAGCAATCAACTTTGTTATTTTAAATGGATAACCCTGTATATTTTTACATATTTGGATTGTACGTAAAATTATGTTAATAATAATAACTATCTTAATCTACCTGCAATTGTTTCAAAGTTATTGTGATTTTTTAAAATGTTTATTCATTTGCATTGAAATATTGGACCTATTCGTTGTCATTTATTTTTCCTAATTAAGAAGTAAAATATTGTTAGTCGCTAGTACAGATATTAGGTTTGTAGAATGTATAAGGATAACTGATCTCATTTATACAGTATCTTCAAAATTTAATGGCGACTCGGGAAAACTTCAAAGACCAAAAACTAATTTTTTTCAACTAGAACGCCCTATATATTTTACACATTTGGATAGAAAATATAATTTTACGTCTACTAGATATAGCATTTTCATTTTTTAGAAAGAGAAAAGATTAAGTGGTTATGGCAGTATTAGTGTTGACAGTGTCAATTATAATGAGTTTGTTATATATAATTAAAAATTAAATGATTAGACCATTTTTTATAAGTAGGGTGTTTAAAAACACAAACAAAACGCGATTCCTTTCAATAATTATAAGTAACGAGATATTAAGAAACAATATTATTGTTACAAAGCACTTCAATAGATGTAGGTGCGGTGTTGCCACATCCCCAGAACTTCCTCAACATCTGGGAATTTTTGCACAATCTGGCAACACCGCCCCCACCCCCCACAGGCGAAGTCTCAACCCGCTAGGACCAAAAATAACAAAGTTACCAACTTGTACCCCGTCGGAACGGATAACTGAGGTCTGCGCATTCCGAACACCCTGTATATAGACCCTGTATACGCAGAGACCACTTACACCCTGTATACGCAGAGAGATCTTATAGTACGAGAAACACCTCTTGTGTAACATAGGAGTGATGACCACATTTGGATCACCTGTATATACATCCGCCTGTATACACACGCGAGCGATCTGTATTCACAGAACCTTCTAGTAAAAGAAGGTCCTGGAACATTCTGGAATGGAACGTTCCAGAAATGTGGTGGAAGGTACGGAGTATATAAACGCGAAAGCAAGCCAGCCAGTTCAGTTCAGTTAGAGAATGTTGAAGTGACTTGAAGGAGCAGTAACCAGTGTGAAGTATTAAAGAGTAACTACTGTAGTGCCAGTATAATAACTTGTGTGCAGATTAGTGATTGTAAGGCCAGATAAATAAATAAAGTGTTTTGTGGGAGAGACATTCTAGAACTTTTATTGTATCCATATTTAGACAGTAAATTAAGTGTTTGGTGAGAGAGACATTCTAGAACTTTTATTGTATCCATATTTAGAGAGTAAATAAAGTTGTTTTGTTAAAATTAAAAGTCTCACTTATCCAGAACCCGGAGAAAACGCAACATTATGTATACGATAATAAAAGCCAAAAATTAGATTAGGTAAATACAAATAGAATAATAGAGAACATTATAAGTGTTGTATATGACATCCCCGCTGTTGAATACATTTGAGTATTCTTAGTTTAGACTCATTCACAGATGCTCTTCGTATTTCATCAGGATCTAATGTATTGAAAGCCGTTCTTAATCGATTTAATAAATCTTGCCTACGTTTCACGGGTCTGGAATACCTTGCTTTTTATACGTTCCCATAAGTAGAAGCTTATGGGGGTGAGATCCGGTAATCGTGCAGGCCACCTGCAAGGTCGATTTGGACCGATCCAGTTGTTTTCAAACATATGTGTCAGCTCTTGACGAACTCCTGATAAACTTATGGCAAAGTTTAGTCAACCTACTCGAACTGGTTTTTCCAACAACAACAAAAAATTAAACAAATTCTGTTAGTGAATCTCCTGAATGAAAGTTTACTAAAATTAACAATAAACATGGTTGCTGAAATGGTTATTTTATCTAACTTTTTTTATTATTTTCTGTAAGCCTCATTTTTAATAAGAATCCATTATGGTAACTAAACCCTGATTTCTTCTGCAATTCATTTTAATAGTTTCTTAACACAGCAAGCGAAGACAAAGAAAATGTTCCTACTCATGAATTCATAAAAGTCAAAAAGTCAATTCATTATTCAAATAATATATCTACTTCAAAAATTAATTAACGAATATTAACGTTAATATTCTTATTCTTTGATTTTCAATTTTAGAAGCGTATCAATCATATTATACAATCATTTACTATTTAACCTCAAAACAGAACTGCCAAATAATGATAAATAAACAAACCCGTTATTATTCATTGGTTTCTAATTTTAGAAGCATAATATACAAGTTTCTATATCTATTTCAATGATAATAATTTACTACTTAACCTGGAAACAGAACTGTCAAATCATAATAAATAAACAAAACACGTTATCATTCCTTAATTTCCAATTTTAGAAGCATATGGAATCAATTATTTAAACTCAAAACAGAACCGTCAAATCATAATAAATAAACAAACGCTATCTCATCTGGTTTTGAGGCTACTAATATATATATATATATATATATATATATATATATATATATATATATATATATATATATATATATATATATATATATATATTTGACTGCTGAATGATTTTCGGGCTGTTTTGCTGTAGTTGAACTCACTTGACTTTTAGTCGTTTCGCCAACAATAGCTTCGTCAGTAGACGGGCGGAAAATGCCACTGAAGGAGGGAGCAGCTATAGTTGGCAAAACGTCTAGCAACCCAGCAAGTGAGTTCGACCACGACAAAACAACCCGGAAGCAACAGTCCGAGAAATGCCGGCCGTGAAAGCCTTAAATCTTCAATTATATTTTTTTGTAGAACAATGAAGCTACAAATGTGTTTGATTCTCCTTATGCTAGCAGTGGCACTAACATCTTCAAGAACAATAACACGAGGTACGCACAGGATTGCTTCACCAAACGTCAGAAGAAAGAGCGCATTACAAAATGTGGGTGACATTATCCACAAAATGAGATTAGCAGGTAGATATGTATTTTTCTATTCAATGTTTTCACCTAATTCTAAACAAAAAGTACGGACGCAGCAGGTGCGTTATGATAGCAAAAATTGATATCAAATAACTCGGTGTAGTAGCATTAACATATAAACTTTGATTTTGATATATAGCAAAGTCTTCCTTAAGGCAATTTGTGTAACAAATTCAATCAGAATAACTTTTTTGTTTTTGGACGATGAAAAACTAAAAAAAAACTTCTTTTCGAAAAATTGGTCACTTGGACTGGCTAACTTATTTAAGCTATTTATGAAAGAAAGACACGTGGGAAGTTTAATCAAAATTAGTTAATTATTTTTTATTGTCAATGGGATACATATATATGTATAGTAGAAAATTTGTATATATTTTTTAAAATTAGGTTTGAGAGCGGGATATATATATATATATATATATATATATATATATATATATATATATATATATATATATATATATATATATATATATATATATATATATATATATATATATATATATATATATATGGCGTATTAGAAGTAATAGTGAACCAGAAAAGATAGAAATCTGAAATTTGAGTTATGTTCATAAGTGGTCATGATCTTCATTTTGAAAATATTTTTGAAACTGCGGCGTTGCCACATCTATATACCTTTGTTTTTTTGTGATCCCGACTTTTAAATTTTTTTAAATGTCTGCAAATGAGCGCGAACTAGGCCTCCTAGAACCCACAGCATAGCAAGGGTCAGTTCCAATTTTTATATGTTTATATATATATATATATATATATATATATACATATATATATATATATATATATATATATATATATATATATATATATATATATATATATATATATATAACTCAAAAAATAATGCCGGTGTTAATCAAATTTGGTATGTACCTTCCTTTTGCAAGGTACATATGTTAGCCTGGAAAATCTGCCCAGGTTTTCCCGGACAATGTTGTGTTTTCTTTCGGAAATTATTTATATCTCCGGAAATAACAAAGGAAGGGCAACCAAATTTGGTACACCTGTTTCTACGATGAAGGTCAATATAATTGTTATTGTACAAGATACGAGAAATAATTGTATTCGTTAAGTATAGGGTGTCTTGAGCATTATTTTGAAAATCACAGGATGACCCATAAGTCGTTGGTGATACCTACAAATTTTTTTTGAAAACCCTTATATTATTACATTTTTGCATTATTTATCAAAATATGATGCAAAATTCACTTCCATAACGTACTTACTGCGTCCAGACTTTTTCAAAATAAACAGCCTATATATTGTGACATTTCCAGATTCCCCGAAACATTTTAAAAGTTTTTATATCATGCATGTTTCACCTATCTTAAGCCGTTAAGGAGATACAAATTATTATTTAGGAAATTTGGCAACCTGCAACCATTAATGAAAAAATTATTATTTCCGCAACCAGTATAGCTGGAAGTCTGAGTTTCTGGTTGCTGTTTGTCGATAGGGTAATATATCATTCTATATAGTGTCAATCCAATTATTGCGTATAGGGGTCCACAAAAAGATGGGCTTATGGTAGAATATAGAAGAGCAAGTAATGCGAGATTTCAAACGAAACACCCTGTATTTTATAATGAGACTAGCACGATCAGTTGATTTTCTGTTTAAAAGTACCATATGATGTTATAACGAAAAATTTATATTTGTAAGAAATATAACCCAAATTAACTCAGGGCCTGGGTTTAGGCACTTGCAGTTGGTAGGTTTCAAGATGTACAAATGAAAGTCAGGTGTTATGAGCAAAATCAGTTTATTTAAAAAGTTATTGAATTTATACAATGCAGCAAATTGAATCAAGCAAATTTAATAAAAGAAAAATATGAATTGATTACTTTGACATGGCATATAGCACTGTAAAAATGAGTTGTGGAGCATACACTACTTTAAAAAGAAAACCACAGATAAATAATGTACTTAACTCCAGCTTTAGATTGCTGCTTTCGGAGTGGTGATCATAGGGCTGCTCGAGGGCTGCATCTATACAGGTGTTGTTTAAGATCTCATTGAAGGGGCTCCTCCCAAGCGGTTTCATTCGGGCTTTTGTTGAGGGCTCCTCCCTAGCGGTGTTGTCGAAGGCCGCTTCCTAACGGTTTCATTTATGTGTGGTGATCACAGGGATGCTCCCAAGCGGTGTTGTTGCAGGCCGCTTCCTAACGGTTTTATTTTATTTAGAGAGGTGTTGTTGAGGGCTGCTACCTAACGGTGTTGTTGAGGGCTACTACCTAACGGTGTTGTTGAGGGCTGCTACTTAACGGATTCAGTAAGGTATTCTTGAGGGGGCTCCTCCCTAGCGGGTTCAGTAAGGTATTCTTGAGGGGGCTCCACCCTAGAGGGGTGCTATAAAATTCCATGTGTATGAGTACTGGTTCAGGGCTTAATGATTTACATGAGGCGGCTGTAGCAGGTTGCGTTTACTTACAAAATTTATCCGGGTTAATAATTGGAAACAAAGTAATGTATATGAAACAAAATCTTAAATGACTTCTTTTAAAATGCATTTAAAACAGCATAATAGCAGTTAATTACCAAACTAACGCTACCACAAGCCACCGTTTAACAGTATAAAGTTTCATGATGAAGAAAGCAATCATCGAAAGTGGATCCAGTATACATACACTAATAAGCAATCTACTATTATTATCAAGCAAAGAAATGTACGAGCAATTGGAAATAAGTCTGTATCTAAATATAAGACTTACCCATTTAGGCATGCTGTTTTCCGACTAAAATTTAGCTGTAAGATATCATCTCTTGGTCGATTTTAAACATAAGAGAGCGTGGCACGCGTTGTAAGCGTTTATAAAGATTCTCTTATCTTAGACACGTCACGGAGCTACCGCGGCTGCAGGCGTGTTCCACTGAGTTGGGATGCGGTAGAGTAACCGACCGCCGAGTTTGACGTCACTGAAAGTAAACGGCGTTAACGCGTGTGACATGTCACGCTTATTAAATACACGCGACATGTTACAATGTTATACCTATTCTCGGCAGGTTTTGAGTTATAAGTAAAAAACCAAAATATTGCATGTAATGGAAACATATTTTTTATTATCAATATGTCATGCTTCCAAACATTCGAGACCGATTGTCAAAATGTAACTCTCTGATTGCAATTCTTGTCAATTTGATTGTTCGTGACCTGTTATCTGGAAATATCATATTCTTATACATATGAGAAAATTTTAAAACTTACATACAGACTTTGAGACTACTTCTCTGGCTTCACTGTTGGGTTTCGTTTCTGTAGGTGAAGGGCGTAGCCATCGTGTAAGCTAACTGGAGCAAGAGGCCCTTATCAATTCTAGATGTTCTAAGATGTTCTTCAATGTTTCTGTAGAACCTCTAGAATTCATAAGGGCCTCTTGCTCCAGTTAGCTTACGCGCTGGCTACGCCCTTCACCTACAGAAACGAAACCTAACAGTGAAGCCAGAGAAGTAGTCTCCAAGTCAGTATGTAGTATGGACCAGTTTCACCAAGTCAGGGCAACAACAATCAATTAATTTTAAAACTTGTTCTTCATGCATGGCCCGTGTAACAAGATTATTTTCTAGAACATGCAGAAACTTCTACAAACAGTAAACAAACGCAATTTCAATAAATGATAAGAAATAAAGAAGGAACATCGACAAAAACAGCTTAGTTGGACTTCTATAATATAAGCAGTCTTTTCACATTTTGTATCCACGTTTTCTCTTAATGTTCTGCTCCCTCCAGCGCAATTTGTTTCACGTTCCTCAGCTAGTTTAGGGGTTGAAGGGACAACACTTTGCTTGTCGTTTATGCAGAAAACACTCTACACAACAGGCCTGAACGACCTAACCTGATCTGACCTGATCTGATCTGACCTAACCCAACCTGATCTGACCTTATCAGAAAACTGTGGAGACAACCGAAGACAGCACAAAAATATGCATTTTACATAACAATAAAAAAAAAGTTAGTTTCAACTTACCAGCAACGAACTTTTAATGTGAATAACTCAGCAACAATAAATTCCATGTGAAAATAAATTTTTACAACATAAAAATAGTATCAAAGTGCATATATCTAAGACTAGTTTGCCCCTAATATGCAGTGTCACCGTTAATTGTGTAATTTTTGAGTATTAGATCACGAACCAGATTTTTTTCAGCATTATTTGATCAGATAAGGTTGTTGAGAAATTAAAAAGTTCAGGACGCAGCGAGTGCGTAATGGTAGCGAATTTTCATTAAATGCTTCAAATTTGAATAACTCAATTTTCTATAAACCTAGAAAATCGAATTTTGGTATGTGGTAAGGTCTTTTCCAAGGCACCATCTCCACGAAATTTCATCAAAATAGCCTTGTAGTTTTCGGAGAAAACATTTTTTTTTCCAAAGAAAACTTCAAATTTTCTACGGAAACCTTGTCCGATTTTCCTGGCTAACAAACTCGTCCAAGCTATTAATAAAACAAAGATTCTAGGTGAGTTTCATCAAAATCGGTTAATAACTTTTTGAGTTATCGTGTGGATACATACATACATATACATATACATATATATATATATATATATATATATATATATATATATATATATATATATATATATATATATATATATATATATATAGTATTAAGTTTTTGTGACGGTAATAGTGTTATTTACTCAAAAAATTGTGGGAAAGCCGTTAGTTGCAAAATAAAACTCTTCATTAAATGCCGAGCTTTCGGAAAAGTTTATTCCATTCTCAAGGCTACAACATGGAAAGAAAAAAGTTTACAATTTACATAAGAAAAATATAAAAGTTTAAAATACTTACATATAACGTGAGTTTTACTAAACTAATTATTCAATAACAAACATGAAAAAAACCTTTTTATAAATTTGAGTGAAGTCGAAAAGTGCCAAACTAACATATAAAGCTAACTATTGTCTAATTGAATTTGTTTTAGTGAATTTTCTTAAAAAAAATTCACTAAAGAGGAGATCCCGACTTTTGAATTTTGAAAAAATTTCTTCAAATGAGCGCTAATTAGGCCCCCCAGAACACATATCCGGGGTCGGTTTAAATTTTTATATGTTTATATATATATATATATATATATATATATATATATATATATATATATATATATATATATATATATATATATATATATATATATATATATATATATATATATATATATATATATATATATATATATATATATATATATATATGTATCACACCGATAACTCAAAAAATTATGGGCCGATTTTGATTAAATTTGGTGAATAAATTCCTTTTGCAAATGGCTTGGATAAGTTCGTTAGCCAGGAAAATCGGTCCAGGTTTTTCCGGAAAATTTTGTGTTTTCTTTAGAAAAATAATTATATCTTCGGAATTAACAAAGTCCTCCGAACCTCCAAACCTTCAAGTCCAGAATTAACAAGTTGCCTCTTTCCTTCTTGTCGACACCCACGGTACGATAGTAAGCCCTCGTGGTGTGTTGTTGAAAAAAAAAACCTTTTATAAAGTATGGTATCGGTGACAGAATTTTAAAAAAATTCTTTGGAAAAACATTTTAATTCCAAAAATAAAAAAGCTATGATAATCAAATTCGGTACACAAGTGTATGTGTGTGTGTGTCACACCTATAACTTAAAAAATAATGGACCCATTTTGATAAAACTTGGTGAGTACCTTCCTTTCGCAAGTGGCTTGGATAAGTTCGTTAGCCAGGAAAATCCGCCGAGGTTTTCCCAGAAAATTTTGTGTTTTGTTTCGAAAAAAATTGAAAAAAAATATATCTCCAAAATTAACAAAGTAAGGGCAACCAAATTTCATATGCGGATTTATATTATTATAAGGAAGTTACCTACCAAAATTTAGCTCCGTAGCTTAAAGGATAAAAAAGTTACAGGCATTCAAAGAAAAATAAATTTGGATTTTCCTCAAAACGTCAAAATTGCGATTTTAAACGTCAAAATTGGTGAGTACATTCCTTTCGCAAGTCGCTTGGATAATTTTGTTAGCCAGGAAAATCCGCCGAGGTTTTCCCGGAAAAAAATGTGTTTTCTTTCGCAAAATATTTATATCTCCAAAATTAACAAAGTAAGGGCAACCAAATTTGGTAAGCTGGTTTATATCATTTTAGGTGTATTACCTACCAAAATTTAGCTCTGTAGGTCAAAAGACAAAAAAGTTATGGGCATTTAAAGAAAAATAAATTGGGGGTTTCCTCAAAACGTCAAAGTGACAATTGAAAACGTCAAAATTCGCAACATTTAGGCAAATAACTTGAATCTAATACGATCTATGGAAAGAAAATGTCTCAAGAAGAATGTTTTACATACACCGAACTCTTAGTTTCAACCGTCATTGTCCTTCATTTTACTAAAATGTTTCCAGAAAATTCATTTCTAATAGACCCTTTCTCTGATGCTTGGCAGTAGCCTTAGCTATAGAGTTTATTGTTTAATGGTATATAATTTTTGTCGAATTTTCGTAAAAAATCAATAAAGCTCAATATATTCGTTATTATACAAGATATGAAAAAATATTGTATACATTAATTATAGGGTGTTTTGAGCTACATCTTAAAAAATTATTGCAACAATCACAGGGTGGCCCATAAGTCGTTGGTGATACAAATAAATTTTTTTTTTGTCGAAAACGCCTTATTTTTCTGCATTTTCCATCGAAATATAATGCATGTTTGTAAGTTAAGAAATTCTGGAGGCAGCAAGTGCGTTATTTGCAATAAAAACATTTTAATGAAAATTCACTACCATAACGCACTTGCTGCGTCCCGTGATTTTTTTGTTTTTGTCTAGGAAATATAAATAGGGGTCGTGATTTCTAAAATTATTATCTTTCTTTAAGTTTATTAAATTGTCGTTAAAAGTAATTTCATATTCTTCTAAACACATTCTTTTATTACTTAAGGTTTCACAGTGTAAAATAGAAACATTACTAAAATTTATATTGTGGCCAGTGTCGAGATTATGTTCTGACAGAGCGCAAGTTCTTTTTTGTAAACGTATGTCACTTTTGTGCTGTGTTAATCTATCTTCAAGGATAGATTAACACTTTAAGTATGTATGTATATATATATATATATATATATATATATATATATATATATATATATATATATATATATATACATATCAAAGTGAAACTGAGCCCGAATATGAATTCTAAGGGTCCTAGTTCGCGCTCATTTGAAAAAGTTTCTGCAAAGCCTTACTAGCGGTACCCTCGTTCCATTTGAAAAAATTAAGTTATGATTAAAAATACGATTTGGGGACCTTTTAACCCGGCAGGAAGAGAGACAAAAAACATTAGATGACCAAGTCTACTTTCCATGGCTCTTTGATTAAAAAATAATGGTTTTAATATAGTCATCACACTATACTAAAATTTAAAATAATATTATATTTTAAGCGAAAATGTCAAAAGTTGACATATGAGGTGTCATTGTATTCAGAGTGTCATTTTATATCAAATAAACCAAAACAAAAAAATACCGGAGGTCCAATTTATAAATCAAAAGTTGCAGGCATTTCCGGTGAAACCGCAAGCGGCCGAAAACAACTGAATACGTCAGTCAATCTGGATTTATCAGTCAGTCAGTCAATCTGGATTTATGTCATATAGTATACATACCAAATTTCATTTTTTATCTCAAAAAATAAAAAAATATTGGGGTGAGCCACTTTTGAAAAACACCCGGTATATAGGTGTGTATCCAACCGATAACTTAATTAACCGATTTTGATGAACCCCGGCACGTGTCTTTTCTTTATTAGTAGCTTTGGTGAGTTCGTTAGTCAGCCTGACCTGACAAGTTTTTCAAAAAAAAAAATTTTTTCTGAAAAAAAAAATATCAAAAAGTAACAAATTTATTTTGAACAATTTAAGTAGACATGTGGCCCTGATAAAGGTTTTACTATATTCAAATTTCAACTTTCTAGGTTTATAGCAAACTGAGTTATTGAAATTTTAGGCATTTAATGAAAATTCGCCACCATTGCGCACTTGCAGGCGTCCCGATTTTCTTGTATTTTTCAAGTCTATAAGGAAAAGTAGTCCAGGTCTGTTAAGCGCTTATTATACCCAAATTCTATCGTTTTTCAAATATTAATATTTTTTTCAAATAGGAGGGTTCAGAGGCAGTGAATATTTTCTAAATTACTTAATGATTAAAATTGATTTTCTAAGATTTATTTGGCGTCTGTTGGGCTGTTAGTTCAAATACATACTATTCAAAAATATTGTACATGATATTCACGGAAAAGGGATTTATTAAACGTATCGATAAACACTAAGAATTCCGTTATTTTAAATGGAACGTCGCATATTTTAACATTGATGGATGGACCTTTTAAAACCTCTTCAAACAATATGAGTATTTCCTATACCTATCTGTGATAGTTTAAAAGAAGTAGCATATTTCTTTTTGCAGAAGACATTAATTCCCATTTAAAATCAAGACTGCTGGGTATCATAGAAAACACTTGTTAATTGACAGATTGTAAATAGAAACTACATTAATAATACGATTGAGATTTCATTCTCTATGAGTCTTTTCTTCCACTTTATAACAAACAGGAATGGTCACTATTGGAGTCTTCATTCACCAACCTTATTTCCAACATGCTAAGCAGATTTATAGTCAATTTTTAATTTCCGTTCTTAACTTCTTCCAGTTTTTCTGTCCTTAACAGACTTTTCTAATGTTACGTATTCCTATATAAAACGCGTTTCTGATTTCTTTCTTCTTTTCTAATCATTTCCTCTGCGGAGTTTTGTGTGTTAGCGGCCTGAAAACAAATACCTCTTCCCATACCGATCAGTAATAATGTTTCGCTGTGCTTTGTCTGAAATGGTTGTTGATTTGACATTGGGGTGCAATGGGGGTGGTTACCCGTTGTATCCCGCTGAATTTTTAAGATATATATTATGGGGTGACAAGAAAAGCAGGCCATGTGAAAATTAATATAAGAAATGTGAAAACCATGAAAAAAAGTTTCTTCAGACAGCGGCATAGTTGTTCCAGTTAGTCCACCCTTACAATAGGATGTGCTCTGGAACTATTATTTTTACATCCTCAAACCCGTAGGGTAGTATTTAATAGTAAAATATGTAAAACTTAAAGATGCCATATCTCGAACAGTAACAAACATGCCTTCCGGGGTGCTATGACGTGACGAACACACTTGGTGTGTTGCTGGACGTTGCTGGGGTGAAACTACTGCTGAAGATGTCAGCCACTATTGTTGGCGAAACCTTTAGCAGCCAACCAAATGAGTTCTACCACAGCAGAACTACCCTGAAGCTTGGCAGCATTCCAACCAACACCAGCCATGAAAGTCGCCAGTAATATAGACATATTTTGTAAAAAAGAACATAGTTAGTCAAACGACATAAGTCCCTTCCAAAAAATTATCTCAGTACTCACACTGCTGTATAACAGTGGCGTCTCCTGACCAAAAAGTTTCGGTGTGCGGTAACGAGTTGCTGTTAGTGGTGGTTTTAAAAATTATTAACACTAAATGTGTGTATATATATATATATATATATATATATATATATATATATATATATATATATATATATATATATATATATATATATATATATATATATTTATATATTGTACCTATATGGGAATAATACATAGATAAATAAATTAATCTTCCACCGCAACACTAACAAATTAAAAAGTCACTTAAAACTTTAAAACACGAAAAGAACATGGAATTATTATATAACCTCTTCTCTTCACACAAATTTGTGTTAGCGTTAGCACTGTCCGGAACGGGGTGAAAACTGAAAACATTAAAAGTAGTTCAATGTTAATATGGTACTAAATAATAAAATGTGCAAAAAGCCTGGATGCAGCAAGTGCGTTATGGTAGTGAATTTTCATAGAAATGATCTGGCACAAAATATTTTATCATAACTTTTTTTCTTGTAACATAGAAATCTAAATTTTGGTTTATAGTTTACTTTTTATATCGTAAACCTACCTACCAAATTTGGTTATCATATCTTTTTTATTTTTTGAGATACAATTTTTTTTCGAATGAAAACTCAATTTTTTCCCGGAAAACCTCGTCCGTTTTTCCTGACTAACGAACTTGTTCAAGCCATTTACAAAAGGAAGGTACATTTTATCAAAATCGGCCGATTATATTTTGAGTTATCGGTGTGATACCAATATATATATATATATATATATATATATATATATATATATATATATATATATATATATATATATATATATATATATATATATATATATATATATATATATATATATAGTTTATTGTTATATAAATTGTACAAAACATCTCACAAATAAGTCTAAACTTGTGGCTGCAAATGATGCAATTTTGACTAAATTTTAATCTAAATGTCAATTGTTCTAAAGTTCTGTCATCTGATTTCTAATCTCCAAAATTACCTCACCTCATTATGTACCACTACAATTTCTAGAAATATGGATGGTACTTGAAATCAGTTTCTTCATTTTAATCAAAAATTTCTATATTTTAGAACTTGACTCAAATTAAATTCTACATCTTTTTCAACAGAAACATTATATTATATTATATTATATTATATTATATATATATATATATATATATATATATATATATATATATATATATATATATATATATATATATATATATATATATATATAAACATTTAAAAATTGAAACTGACCCCGGATATGGGTTCTAGGGGTTCTAGGAGTCCTAGTTCGCGCTCATTTGCAAACAATGTTTCAAAATTCAAAAGTCAAGATCTCCCCATTAGTGAATTTTTTCTACGAAAATTTACTAAAATGTATTATAGTCTTTGATTCTAGAATACTGTGGTCCATGCAAGCGCAGTTGTAATGTTTGTAAATAATGCTATCACAACGTTTGTTAGACCGGCGTTCCATTCATTTGTCTTGAGCGGTATTTTTACCGCTCACTGCAGTGTTAAAATCAATGATATTTTCCTCACTATTTTAAACACATGGGTGGGGGACTGCATTGTATACCAATACAGCTCTGTCGAGTGAAGTTTTTCGGAAATATCAACGCACACCTAACCCGAATTCATTCCCAGTTGCTATTGACCTACTCATATTCTCTGAATGAAGACGTGGTACCTACTTCATTCCAAGTCACTATTAACCGACTATTTATGAAATCAAATAAGTAAATTAAATCGATTGTCATAAAATATGTAGTGTATTAAAACTAAGGGAAAAAGAAATAAAACATATTTAACTGTGCACATTTTAATTATATTTTAGGGTGTGCGGCGCACACCTATCTCACGAGGAGAAATCGCCACTGCTGTATAAAATTCTCTCGGGTTACTTCCAATGCATCTGATAGACGGCTGGAATTGGTCACATAATTGCCTTCACTGATATTAAAATCATTTTGTTTTGTAATTTTTTTTAACAAATGTAACTCAAATCAAAGAATATTTATTGCGGGTAACTTTCTAAAAATAATTTATATTGTCTTTAAATTTCAGTTGGGAAAAGAAGCCCCGATGATGATGACTGGATAAACGGTGGTAATTCTCCAGGGAAAAGGTGTCTTAACACGTTTGACGATGGCTGTATGAATGGTAACCTGCCCCTTGCTGAATCCGATGATGAGTGGTTAAATGGTGGGGCAACACCGGGAAAAAGATGTCTCAACACTTTTGATGAAAGCTGCGCAAATGGTGGTCTACCTGATGGTAACTCAGATGACGATTGGATACACAACGGAGGTAGCCCAGGGAAACGTTGTCTGTTCAACACTTTTGACGAAGGCTGCAGCAACGGTGGGTTACCTAGTGAAGTCGACGATGATGAGTGGAATCGTTATGGACCTGGAAAATATTTAGTATAAATCTTGTGTACCTCTATGAAGATAAATAAATTTAAAATAGGACAGGAAAACTATTAATTATTAATAACAAGTAAAAACGTTTAAATTTAAATCAACGATTCAGATTAGAATTTATTTACTGGGCCATTTGCCTCAATAAATTTCATAAAATTGAGATATACAGTGTGGAGCGGCCAAATGGAATAAACTTAGTAACTTATTCAATATGCATATTTATAAAAAAATCCCGAAACACGTCAATTTTAGATTATAAAATAACATCCTGAACGTGAAAACTTCACCCCTACATTCAACCACCTTCGAGTGAAAGTTGCAACGCCCAAGTCCTTATTAATGTAGGAGATGTGCAAAATACATACCTTGAAAGTATTGGCAGCATCCTAATCGTAAATAAATATGTCTTCTAACATTGAAGTAGGTAATGCGTCACTTGGGACAGACAGGAAGTGGGGGCGGAGCCACGCCCCTAGCCACGCCCCGGCGCCTAGCCACTCCCCGGCGCCTAGCCACGCCCGGCGCCCAGCCACGCCCCGGCGCCCAGCCACGCCCCGGCGCCTAGCCACGCCCCGGCGCCTAGCCACGCCCCGGCGCCTAGCCACGCCCCGGCGCCCAGCCACGCCCCCCAAGATGGCGTCCAAGATGGCTTCCAATGTAACCTGAAGGTCATTGACCATGTCTTTGGCCAGACAGTGACGTCACACGACTTGGGCCAGACAGTCACATTTACATTTAGCCTTGTTATGTAACCTGTAAACATTCTAAGGTCATTGACCTGTCTAGGAAACTTTGGCCAGACAGTGACGTCACACGACTTGGGCCAGACAGTCACATTCCAAAGTGTCTAACCTATTACTTCAAATTATTATATTTTGAAAAAAACCATTTGGAGCAGGTGAGTTTCGAACCCGGGGCATTCAGATGGGAGGCAACGATGCTACCCGTTGAGCTAAGCAGACGCTTGTTAATTTATTGTTTTAGGCTGGTATATATATACGACTTTTAATTACAAACAAACCATACATGTAACATAATTAAAGTTTTTGTTATTATTAGACAAATGGATGATTTACAAAATAATAATATGTTTAATATTAGAGGGGGAACCAAAACGGAGGAACCAAAATGGCGGAATAAAAAAAAATGGCGGAATGAAAGATGGCGGTCTAACCTGTGATACCTTAAGCTGACATCCCTGACATTATAAAAAATGGCGGCTTTCGTTCTTAAAGATGGTGCCTTTCGCTGATAAAGAATGGCGGCTTTCGTTCTTAAAGATGGTGCCTTTTGCTGATAAAGATGGTTGAAGACTCCATTATTTAAAGTGACGTCACCCCAACCTTTAGAGCCGACAAATGAGAGTGAGGTTGATAAGCGAGAATAATGGTATTGGTCGAAGACTCAATGATTGAAAGTTACGCCCCCTATTAAAACAAACCATTCATAAAGCTTTTGTTATTAGACATAAGACATAATAATTAATATGTTTAATATTAGACAGACTATTAGATTTCGCATAGAAATTAGCCGAACGCCACAATTGTTATATGGGTAGGTTCTAAAAATAACACACAGAGGTCGTTGGCAAACAAAAGAAGGAAGTTCAGAAACAAAACTAATGTGTTTGGAAATAAATATTAATAAATACAGCTTCAAACGATAGTGGTATCAACATCTATAAATTGTTCACTACACACTGTTAAACTCATTCAAAATTTAGTTATCGTAGAGGTAAGACGTGCTTCAGTTAACTCTAACGTATCCAAGTGCTCAGTAGTGTGTTTAAAATGGCTACATTAAATGATGTGTGCTACCAGCAAATTAAAGACAACTTCTGGTATGGTTTATTTGGAGACTTTCAATTAATTATTGATAAAAACACTGGTTATTTTAATGCGACTAAGCTGTGTAAAGATGGTGAGAAAAGATTCAGACATTGGTTGGAAAATAAGAAAACTAAAGAGTTGATTACCTATTACAACGGTCAGGCGAAGAAACATTTAGGTAGTCAGAATACCGATTACCTAAATATTTCAACCGAAGGTGTCCACTTAGAGTCACATCTAGGGGGCCGGAATTCCGGCCCCCTAGATGTGCTGGAAGCAACATCTCAACTAACACCTACAACCGCTACATACTTGGTGGACTTTGGTGGAACACAGACTGAAAACAACTTGATATCTGGTACATATGTCTGTAAAGATTTGATATTAAATTTGGCTTGTTGGATATCCAATAGTTTCTATGAAAAGTGCAACCAAATTATTTTTGATTTTTTCGTAAGTGAATTTAATCAAAAATACAAGGATAACCTCAAAGAAATTGAAGTGAAATTAATGGAGATAGATGATGAAGTGCAGCGTATGCGAGAAACAAATGCTAAAATCACAGAACATTTAGAAGATATATCTCCAAAACCAAGCAACCCTGGAAAACTTTGTGTTTTTGGTTTGCTTTCAAGAAATGAGAAGGATACTACCTATCCATATCATGCTGTAAGGACTCAGAAGAAAAGTTTTAAAAGAGCTGTCAAGAACTTTAAAAATAAACACCCTGATTCCGAAGTAGTTTTAAACATGTTGTATGATCCAAATTCTGTAAATCTCTTTAACAGAATAAAGACCGAAGTCGAATACCTCAAGGCGAAGAGAAACGATCTACAGATAGCAGATGTACCTCAGGAGAAGTTTATTCAGGATATTATTGATTTACGATATAAATTGTAATTGTTCACTTAGCTTAATTGTATGTAACCAGATGAAAAAATAAAATAACATTATTTTAATAAAGACTTTTATTTTATTCTAAGTACATTAATACATTAAATATATAAGCTTATTTAACATCATCTGAATTTATCCAAGAATTCTGAGATTTATCAAAACCCAGCCATTTTACATAGAGCTGCTTGCCTTTCTTCCTCAAGATGCGTTCAACCAGATAGATGTCTGTTTGTTTAGTCGCTTGTAGTTCTTCCTCTCAACAGTTTTGCGTCTCATGGTGATGTTGGATTTAAAAGTATCCACTTATCATGTAAATCTTTTAGTTTGCTGTCTATTTCTCCCAGCTTATTCTTTAGCTTATTATTCTTTAACACATCAACATCTTTTAAAACTTGAGCAGTTATGTTCTTAGCTAAAATTTTCAATTTATTTTCAAATTCGTTTTTTAAATCTTCCAACTCAGGTTTGTGTACAGCTTCAAGTAGTATGGCAATGATTCTTTGTTTTACCTCATCTTTGTTCTTCTGATAGTCGTCTATCCATACATCAACAAATTTTTTATTTACACCATCTGTTGCATCGACTGGATCAGCTATGTTACACAATCTATGGCTTTGCAAATCAAAATCACCACTATCAGTTCTTGGGAAAATCTCTTTCAATAATTTTAAACTTAGAACCTTTATTGGATTGGGAACGTCCGAACTTATCGATAGACATTTTTATACTAAGCATTAAGGTAGGTATGTCTGTGATATATGTAGGTATACTAGGCGATAACACCAACCTCCTTCAGTTCTTCAATGATTGACTGAATTTCATTGTTATGAGCATTATTACCAGCAGCCTGGGAAGCTACTAAAAGTCTAAGTCTATCAACCAGCTCATTTATGTCATCCCAATAGACATATTCTATTTGTTTGTTATTTTGTAGCATATAGTTGTTAGTGTTGCTGCTTACATTCTGAGCTCTAGGTTCAGTTTTTTGTTCTGCGTTATGATGTGTGTCGTAACCAAAACCTTGAGGAGTTGAGGATCTACGACCTCGTGGATTTATCACCGGTTTTATTAGAGTCAGATACTTTTCCGAGGAACAACCCTTGGTTCGTGCGTTAGGACCATAGTTCATTTTATGCACACTAGTTGCTTCTAGAATATCTCTATAGTGTTGAAGATCGTCATAGGTATACCCTCTAGGTGTTTTCATAAATATCAATTCTAGCAGACCTTGTGTTTGCGGATATCTCCGTTGACCTAGTCGAATGTCATTATCAGTAAAATCCAAGTGTTTATTGCCAAGACTCCAGCTACCGGTATCTTTAGCGTAGCGAGCACCATACGTTTGATCAATGGTAGCGAGCCTTGGTGGTTCAGTAAAATACTTGTCTACATAATATCGAACTCGTTCAGGATATTGCTCCAAAAATTCTTGATATGCAGGGTTGGATGTGACAGTTTGTAGGTCTGCCTCAAGCTCTTCAAATGTTGGGATATCCTCATCGGAACTTGTCTCCTCAGCCTCTTCCCTAGGTTCAGCTTCAAAAACTTCATGGTCTTTAAGGAACTGTACTTGGGGTTTCGTTTCTGGTATATCGACTTCGTCTTTGATTTGTTCAGCCTTTGGTTGTTGCTGGGGCTGCTGCTGCTGCTGTGCTGCTGTGTTTTTAGATATTTCACTTAGGGGCTCAACAAGTGGTTTATATAAACGTTGCAGAGCATCATCATTCTCGGCTCTGTTAAGTTTAAGCATTAAATGTTTTTTTCGAATATTGTCAGCAAGTTGTAAAATCCTTTTCTTAACTTTTCGCTCTTCCTTACCCAGTACTTCCATTGTGCTACAACTGGTCGGTATTACCAGCTGGTCTAATAATTTGTTTGAGCGATACAGGTTGTGTGGTGGTTTAACATATACTGACTCCTTCATGGTACATGCCTTCTTATTTATCACGATGTCTGGCTGTCTTGTTAGACAGCTGTGTTAGACAGCTGTGTTAGACAGCTGTGTTAGACAGCTGTGTTAGACAGCTGTGTTAGACAGCTGTGTTAGACAGCTGTGTTAGACAGCTGTATGACAGCTGTATGACAGCTGTATTAGACACCTGTATGACATCTGTGTTAGACACCTGTGTTAGACAGCTGACTGTCCTGTCTATCATCGTTTGTTAGAATAATATATATCTATCGAATCCTTTTCTATATCGACCTTTGTGTACATCGTTTTCCTTCACAATCACCAACACACCATACTTATTATCTTTCCAGCATTGGTGGCAGATAGTTTTAAATTGTTTAAAGTCCATATCGGTGGTCACATGATCGTCGTACACATGTTTTAAATTGGTTTCATCTTGCTTGAATAACACAATAACATTGGTGTTGTCACGTACCAGATGTTTGGGTATTCGTGTATATGTTTGACAGAGATAGAATGAATCAATATTCTTATGTCTGCCCATACTGAAGTATGCTCTTATTTTATCTTGTTTGTCACAAGCTACATCATCAAATATAAACACAGAGTTGTCCTTGGCATCTTCCGGATCTAATATTTCATCGTTTTCTCTATAAGGATAGTAACCAACACCTTTTGTTGCATTCATCACCTCCTTTAACATCTTGTATTTCGGTTGATACAGAGACTTTGAATACACATACACGTTATCAAATTTTAAACCGTTTGCTTCAAACAACAAACTCAGCATGACATTAGTTTTACCACACCCACTGGGACCACATATGATACAGCGAACGGTGTTTGGAAAGAGAGGACCATGCCTCAGTTGTTGTTGAGCTGTGTCCGTAACAACATCGTCTATATTTGTAATGGGTAAGGCAGAAGCGTGTTTGCTGGTACGCATCTTAACTTAAACTAAACTATATTTTATTTGGGTGTGTATATATATGAATGCAAGTGAGACACCCAGTCAGTATGCATGTTGGTGTCACAGAGTGAGGGCTGTTATTAACAAAGACAGATACAGGTTTTGCTGAAACGTTGCGGGGCGTTACAAACACCATGAAAGTTAACAGAAAACTTGATGAGGGGTTTTATGTAATCAACTCGAAGCCAAAGAAGAAGGTTCCCTTTAAAAACATACTAAGTCTGATTGAGGAAGTTATAAAAGATAGAAATCTTATTCCAACAGCGAACGCCGTATTTGATATAGCTCATACAATCGTTAGAAACATTGGTGGACGTAAGAATGTGCAGAAACCTCGAGTTATTCCAATACCTAAAAGTGGAGGCTTCCTTCCGCTGTTGCCTCTGATATTTGGTGGGCTGTCAGCACTAGGAGCTCTGGGTGGTGGTGCTGCAGGTATTGCCAAAGCCGTGAACGATGCCAAGTCTGCGAAACAGAAACTAGAGGAGGAAGAACGGCACAACAAAACAATGGAAGCCATCGCGATGGGTAGGAGAGGGAGTGGCTTGAAATTTAAGCCAAAATGCAAGAGACTGGGCAAAGGCATGTATCTCAAGAAACAGCGCTCCGGTTATGGGTTGTATCTGCAGAAACCAAAAAACGAGTAAGATGTTTACCAGCAAGACCTCTAACAAATGAAGACCTTATGAAATTTGCTGGTAAAATGAAAATTCCATATTTTAGAGGTGTATACATGCGAGATACTTTGCCATCGAATGGGCCACGCAAGAATGAATCACTTATCATGAATTTGCAAACAAACAAGGAACCTGGCAGTCATTGGGTTGCAGTTAAGAAACGTGGTGACACAGCCGTGTACTTTGACTCATATGGAAACTTGAAGCCACCAGTTGAGCTGCAGCGTTACCTTAAAGACTCTACTCTAATGTACAATCATGATGTGTATCAGAAATATAATACTTATAATTGTGGTCACTTATGTTTAAAAATTTTAAATAAAAGCCTTAAACAGTAGCCTGTGTGTATCAGTCATGGCGCACACCTTTGTGTTGAAAGACCGCAGCTCCCATCTGTCGTCAGACTACCATCCACCAATTGTTTTGGATGGTAATTATGCTGTTGCCTTGATAGGCTTTCACACCTACAACAACATACCCAACATCTATGAAGGTAAAAACAAATTTCATGTAAAAGAAGGAACCGGTTGGCGAACCATCACGATACCCACCGGTGCTTATGAAATAACACACTTGGAAGAGTTACTTCAAAATGAACTTGTTGGTGCTACAGCAACACACGAACAAAAGCAACAGGCTCTGATTCTGAGACCTAATCCGAACACCATCAAATGTAGACTAAAGTGTTATACAAATGTCAGTTTTGAATTTGATGGTTCGATTGGGCGAATGTTGGGTTTTTCAAAACAAGTTCTTCAGCCGGACACCTTTTATGAATCTGATTTACCTGTTGATATAGTGGATGTTAGACAGATTCGCATCGAAACCAATATTGTGTCTGGTTCCTATTATAACGGACAACCCTCACATACGCTGTATGAGTTTGCTCCGATGGTTGATCCTGGCTACGCAATCGACATAGAACCTAAAAATTTAATTTACTTGCCGGTGAACAAGCAAGAGATTTCCAATATAAGCATCGACATCGTCGACCAAGATTCAGTTCCTGTCAACTTTCAAGGTGAAGAGGTGTCTGTTCGCTTAAAACTTATAAAAGTTGCTTAGTATGTTGGTCTTCAAGGATATAAAAGCAAGTGCATCTACCACATCAAATTCACTTGAGTCAGACACGTCAAAGGGTACGCTTCGTCCCGATAATATTGAGTTCCTGCAAAGCCTGGGTTATCATGTCGTCAAAACTAGAAATATTCAAAGAACCCGTGTTTGATGATGGCATCGATCGAGAAGAGCTGCGTTCTTACTATTCACCAACTAAATCGTTTGGTAACAGCGATGAAATTGAAATAGCCATCAACCAACAAGATGCGTTCGTATGTCTGGCCGAGTCAGCTCTAATAATCGAAGGTGCTCTGGAACCTGTAGCAATCCAAAATGCCACTGGTGCTTGTTATCTGTCAAATAATGGAGGAGCAGCTCTGTTTGAATCAATGACCTATGAGTTAAATAACAAGGAAGTGGAACGAGTGCGAGACCCATACACCACAACCATCATCAAAAGTCTGCTATCGTTCAGTAAGAATGAAGCCCAATCTCTTAGCAACGCCGGTCTGAATGTGTCGTCGGAGCACATCACCTTAAATGATAACAAGTTTCACATGCTCATACCTGTCTGGTTCCTCTTCAGTTTCTTTCATCATTTCAAAGGAGTTCTCTGTGGCAAACATACTTTCCGCTTTACAAGAAGTCGAAACGATTCCAACGGCTATTACAGCACAGGTACGGCACGAGCAAAAATTACCGTAACCAATATGTTTTTAAAGGTAAAACATGTATTTCCAAATGATAAAATGAAATTGGAACTGATGGATAAAATAGCCAAAGACACCTCTATATTTCTCGCATACCGCAAATGGGACATATATGAGTTACCAGCACTCAGAGATATCAACAGAGATGTGTGGGCTGTTAAAACTGCAACCAACTTGGAAAGACCTCGATATGTGATTATAGCATTTCAAACAGATCGTAAGGATAACGTGAAGAAGAGGTCAGACTATTTCGATAACATTGGTATGTTGGACCTCAGAGTGTTTCTAAATTCAGAATGCTACCCTTATGAATCTATGAATATGGATTTTGAGAAATCGAAATATGCAGAAGCCTATAACATGTATACAGATTTTCAAAAAAACTTCTGTTATAAAAACATGTCGGAGCCTATCTTGAATTATGACGAGTTTAAAGACAGAGCTCTATTTGTGATTGACTGTCAGCACCAGAACGAGTCAATCAAGTCTTCAACGGTGGACATTAAGGTGGAGTTCATGAGTCACGCCAACTTCCCAAAAAATACTCGTGTTTATTGTTTGGTTATTCATGACAGTGTAATGGAATATAAACCTCTAACGGGCATCGTTAGAGCCATTATGTAATAATAGTATGTCATTTATGTATGTCATTTATGTATCAATATGTACAACTTAATTAATCCTAATAAATTTTTATTGTATGTAAATCAGTTGTTTTATTTTTATTTTGTTGCATTTTTATTAACCCCTTTCTGTAAGGTTAACAACTGTAAAAAACGTTGTTTATCCTTTGTAAGACCCCCTCTCTCTTACATCAGTTTGTTTCCTCAATACAAGAGAGAGAGAGAGAGACACTTGTTCAGTATGTGTTAAGTCGTGAAACAAGGATGACGTGTCTTGCTGTATGTAAGTACACTCTTCTTATTATGTCTGTTTGTATTCAAATAACAAATACAAACATAACCTTACTAACAATTGGATGGCAGGGTAATCAGCCTGTACAAGAGAGTGTGTGTTGGTTTTAGGTGTTAATACAGCTTGTTCTAACTTACTTAAATATTATATTTCTTCTGTTCAACAAGACGATTATTTTGATGTGTCACACATGTATGTAGCTCTAAGAATGGCTATACCGGAAGTGTCTACCGGAAGTAACATTTTTATTGAATATGCTTATAGAGTTTGCTTTGCTGAACAGCGTGTATGTATTGGTTCTATAGTACATCTCACGGATCTTCCGCGATAAGGGTTTGAAGTTTTTTATCTCAGTTTCTTGTAGAGCTTGTTACGAAACATACATTTTTGAAGATAGTTCCTTTCTATCACTTTCCATTGAAAAGATATAACGATTTAAAGTTTAGACCGGAAGTGGCCATTTTATTGTATATTCCACTTTGATTTGGCCTCCTTAACACCGTGCATGTATTGGTTCTATCGTACATCTCACGGATCTTCCGCGATAAGGGTTTGAAGTTTTTTATCTCAGTTTCTTGTAGACCTTGTTACGAAACATACATTTTTAAAGTCGGTTCCTTTCTATCACTTTCCGTTGAAAAGATACAAGGATTTAAAGTTTAGACCGGAAGTGGCCATTTTATTGTATATTCCAATTTGATTTTGCCTCCTTAACACCGTGCATGTATTGGTTCCATCGTACATCTCACGGATCTTCCGCGATAAGGGTTTAAAGTTTTTTATCTCAGTTTCTTGTAGACCTTGTTACGAAACATACATTTTTGAAGTCGGTTCCTTTCTATCACTTTCCGTTGAAAAGATATAACGATTTAAAGTTTAGACCGGAAGTGGCCATTTTATTGTATATTCCAATTTGATTTGGCCTCCTTAACACCGTGCATGTGTTGGTTCCATCGTACATCTCACGGATCTTCCGCGATAAGGGTTTAAAGTTTTTTATCTCAGTTTCTTGTAGACCTTGTTACGAAACATACATTTTTGAAGTCGGTTCCTTTCTATCACTTTCCGTTGAAAAGATATAACGATTTAAAGTTTAGACTGGAAGTGGCCATTTTATTGTATATTCCAATTTGATTTGGCCTCCTTAACACCGTGCATGTGTTGGTTCTATCGTACATCTCACGGATCTTCCGCGATAAGGGTTTAAAGTTTTTTATCTCAGTTTCTTGTAGACCTTGTTATGAAACATACATTTTTTGAAGATAGTTCATTTCTATCACTTTCCGTTGAAAAGATATAACGATTTAATGTTTAGACCGGAAGTGGCCATTTTATTGTATATTCCAATTTGATTTGGCCTCCTTAACACCGTGCATGTGTTGGTTCTATCGTACATCTCACGGATCTTCCGCGATAAGGGTTTAAAGTTTTTTATCTCAGTTTCTTGTAGACCTTGTTATGAAACATACATTTTTTGAAGATAGTTCATTTCTATCACTTTCCGTTGAAAAGATATAACGATTTAATGTTTAGACCGGAAGTGGCCATTTTATTGTATATTCCAATTTGATTTGGCCTCCTTAACACCGTGCATGTATTGGTTCCTGCGTACGTCTCACGGATCTTCCGCGATAAGGGTTTTAAGTTTTTTATCTCATTTTAGTCGCCATTTTTTAATTCTGCTTACTTAGACGAGTAACATGACACTAAACACGTGGAGAAAGGAATTGAACCTGTAACCAACCATTGTTTCTAAGCTTAAGAGTTGAACCTGTTGTCCATTTTGTTTCTGAGCTTCCTTCTTTGTTTTGCCAGCAACCTCTATTGTCTCTACGATATTTGGTTATGTCTAATAACAAAAGCTTTATGAATGGTTTGTTTTAATAGGGGGCGTAACTTTCAATCATTGAGTCTTCGACCAATACCATTATTCTCGCTTATCAACCTCACTCTCATTTGTCGGCTCTAAAGGTTGGGGTGACGTAACTTTAAATAATGGAGTCTTCAACCATCTTTATCAGCAAAAGGCACCATCTTTAAGAACGAAAGCCGCCATTCTTTATCAGCGAAAGGCACCATCTTTAAGAACGAAAGCCGCCATTTTTTATAATGTCAGGGATGTCAGCTTAAGGTATCACAGGTTAGACCGCCATCTTTCATTCCGCCATTTTTTTTATTCCGCCATTTTGGTTCCTCCGTTTTGGTTCCGCCTCTAATATTAAACATTATTTTGTAAATCATCCATTTGTCTAATAATAACAAAAACTTTAATTATGTTACATGTATGGTTTGTTTGTAATTAAAAGTCGTATATATATACTAGCCTAAAACAATAAATTAACAAGCGTCTGCTTAGCTCAACGGGTAGCATCGTTGCCTCCCATCTGAATGCCCCGGGTTCGAAACTCACCTGCTCCAAATGGTTTTTTTCAAAATATAATAATTTGAAGTAATAGGTTAGACACTTTGGAATGTTTGCATGTGACTGTCTGGCCCAAGTCATGTGACGTCACTGTCTGGCCAGGATATTAAATGCCTCGAGCAAGATAACCACTGAAAAATAAGATCTTGGAGACGACCTGGCCAAAGTTTCCTAGACAGGTCAATGACCTTAGAATACATTGGAAGCCATCTTGGACGCCATCTTGGGGGCGTGGCTGGTCGCCGGGGCGTGGCTGGGCGCCGGGGCGTGGCTGGTCGCCGGGGCGTGGCTAGGGGCGTGGCTGGGCGCCGGGGCGTGGCTGGGCGCCGGGGCGTGGCTAGGCGCCGGGGCGTGGCTAGGCGCCGGGGCGTGGCTAGGCGCCGGGGCGTGGCTAGGGGCGTGGCTCCGCCCCCACTTCCTGTCTGTCCCAAGTGACGCATTACCTACTCATTGATCAACATCTAAGGTTTGACCGACCTAATCGCAATCGTTATTCTTTTTCTTAGGTCAGTTAATTAACGTTGTTTAGTTTTGTATACCATCCTTTTCACATATCCACATAAGAAGTCTAATAGCGTAAGGTCGAGTGATGGTGTAGGCCATTCTAACGATCCTCGACTCACTATCCGCCGATTTGAAAATATTAAGTCAAGGTACTGCCGGACATTGATTAGGTAATGTGTTAGGGCTCCATCCTGCTGGAAACATATGACATTGTGGGTTTAATGGATCACGATATAAGTTTGCCAAAGCTGGCAACACATGCTGAATAATAATCTCCATTCAAATTGCCATCAATGAAAAAGGGATCAATGAAATGGTTTCCAACTATTTCTGCCGAAACGTTAACCTTTTCAGGGCTATTGCGTACGTTCTTCTCTCATCCATTGTGGCTTTTCTTTAGGCCAGTAGCGACAATTATGACGACTAGCAAGGTTGTGAAGTGTAAAACTGCAACACTAAGTGAGATACAAGACACGAAGCATGTGCCGCCACCTCGTTGCGGAACCAAGTAGTATGTTGTCACGGCAGATCCAAATAAGGCAAAGTGTTAAAAATAGAGACTGTATACAATCAACTAACAATTTAGTAAATTTTCAGTCCTGGCCCATTTCTACCCTAATATAGGGACAAAGTATGTAAGGCTAGATGCATTCTGACCACAATTAGAACCGTAAACCGGTTTCGCTCAAATTAGTATGCCGTATTGACGAGCTCTAATTAGAGCGAAACCGCTCTACGATTCTAATTGTGGTGAGAATGCATCTAGCCTTATATGTAAAACTGCACTCATCAGAAAACAAAACAGGTTCTATTTGGATAAGATTGTTATTTTTCCATAATTTATTCACAAAAAGGGGTTCTATCAACATTGTTTTCAATGAGTTTAGATTAATTTATGGGGATGCATTTTATTTTCTTTTAATATTCGAATAATCGATGAATGGCTTACATCCAATGTTGTGGCTGCTTGTCGATTTGACGTATGTCGGTTTTCCTCAAACTGAAGCATTACATCCAATTTGGTATCGTTACTAAGTGCATTAGAAGGCTTTTTGTATCTGTCTTACATCCAAGCTTGCGTAATTGCTATTCAATTCTACCAATTGTGCCTTTAGATACAGACGGAAATCGGGCAATTTTTGTTGAAATGGCTGAAGAACTTCGATCTGTGATCGTGTTTTATCTCTGTGACCAATTATCGGTAGAATTGTTATTTTATACATTTCTGTTAAATAAACCATGTTTTTGAATTGCAGCTAACAACAACTGACAATCGTCATGCGGTTACAATCACACAGCAACATGCTAAGGTGTTTTTTTAACAAAACTAACATTGCCAATTGTAAAGAACGTTGATAACTTTTTATGTCTTCTTTTTAATACCGCCCAAAAAGGACACTGAAATTGTTTTTGCTTGTTTTCTCATTATCAAGAATGAAACGCGATTAGTTATTGATTTTTTACTGTGTTGTTGTGAAGTTCATCAATCAGATGATTTTCTTTTTTTTTAGTGTTAATTTTTGCAATAAATTTTAAAAACGTAACATTTTGAGTAGATAAGGAAGAGGTGCTTCAAATGAGTTCTCACAAGCGTCCACTACCTATTTAAAAAATTGGGGGCTACAACTGTCACTTGAAGGAGGATGAATGGAGGGATAATGTTTTCACGTTGCAGGATGTCATTTTAAATCTAAATTTGACGAGTTTCGGGATTTTTTAGAAATATGCACAATAATTGAGATATGAATGTATGCAAATTGGCTGTTCCACAGTTTCAAATTATATATATATATATATATATATATATATATATATATATATATATATATATATATATATATATATATATATATATATATATATATATATTTGTGTATGTAGGTATAACAGCGGAGATAGACCGGTTTCGTCCTTGTTAGGACTCATCGGTATGTCATTCTTATGCAGACACAAGCATTTCCATTATATGCAATGGAGAATATCACGAAGCGACATCTTTAGTGTTATGATGGTACTAGGCTTTCGCAGCAGCTTTCGCGTACACATAGTACAGAAAGAAGGAAGCAGCAGGAAGAAACGATGGTGCGAAAACAATTACCTACTTCCCTTGCCAATAACACGACGAGCATTAAATCACATCATTTGCAGGCCACCATCACTTCATTCCTAGTGGTACTTGCGGTTTGATGTACAACAAAAGGCATAGACCGGCTTTGTCGTCGTTAGGGCTCATCAATATGTCATACCTATGCTTCAAAGGAGAATAGCGCGAAGTTCAATCTTTGGTTTTGTGACACAGTTCTAAGGTTTTATATCAGCTTCCCTGTACACACAGTACATCAAGAAGCTGTGGAAAGAAACCATCGAGTGATAATAACTACTCCTCTAGCTAATACCAAAATGAGTATTGAATTATATCACTCGCTAGCCACTATATTTCAGTTGTGCTCGTACTTACGGAATGATCTGTAACAGAATAAACGTGTTTCGTTGTTGTTAGGGCTCATCAGTATGTCATACCTATGTTCCCAACAAGTAGAACTTAAAGCAGGCATTTCCACAATGTGTAATGGAGAATAGCGCAAAGCGCCATCTCTGGTGTTGTAAGCACATTAGTATTTAGTTTTCCTTTTCAGTAAATCGTTAGAAATAAAATATTGAGACCAGAGAAATAAAAAATGGAAAATTTGATAAAAATAGTATCATGAGTATCTATGAGATGGGAAAGTTGTGTCTTGTGGAGAAATGATAAAGAAGTTCTTCATGTCAGGTAGCTAACAAAAGAATAATTACTAGAGTAGCCTCAAAAGAGAGTTTCGTACTGTTTCATCCTTGAATAATGAACTATTACGAACCAACCAAGTAGCTAATAGCATTTAAACTTCACGATAAAGTCTAAATATATACTTTTTAACACGATTAAACCTACAGTGTGGAGCAGACAACTCAGTTATTGTGCATACTAATAAAAGATCTCGAGACACATCAATTTTAGATTAAAAAATAAAAACTTCTCCTTGTAGTTATCCACCTTTAGGCGATAGTTGCATCTCCCAAATTTTTAAAAACTCGGGACGCAGCAAGTGCGTTATGGTAGTGAATTTTCATAAAAATGGTTTTTATAACCAGTATAACCTCTATAGTGGGAACAATGTACCACATTTTATCAAAATAACTTTGTTGTTGGAAAAGGGCAAATATTTTTCGAAAACTAACTTAAAATATATCCGAAAAACTGACCCGATTTTCCTGGCCAACAAACTTCTTCAAGGTATTTAGCCACCTACCAAGATATAATTATTTACAAAAAGCTTTTCGAGAAAACTTACAAAAAAAATTGTAAACAACTTTTTTGCGAAAATCCAAAAACATCTTTTTTACAATAACTCATTAAACATTAGGTACTAATTACCAAAATTTTACAAAAATTTCACTAACAATGATTTCTACATAAACAAATAAAGTTCGCTACCATAACGCACTTGCTGCGTCCAGAATTTTTTCTTACAAACATGCATTATATTTCGATGGAAAATGCAATAACATAAGGCGTGTTTAATTTAAAAAAAAATTGTATCACCAACGACTTATGGGCCACCCTGTGATTGTAGAAATATTTTTTTCAGATGTAGCTCAAGACACCCTATAATTAATATATACAAATTTTTTTCATATCTTTTATAATTACGGCTATATTGAGCTTTATTGATTTTTTACGAAAATTCGACAAAAATTATATACATTAAACGATAAACTCTATAGCTAAGGCTACTGCCAAGCATCAGAGAGAGGGTCTATTTGAAATGAATTTTCTGCAAATATTTTAGTAAAATGAAGGACAATTACGGTTGAAACTAAGACTTCAGGGTTTGTAAAACATTCTTCTTGAGACATTTTATTTCCATAGCCCGTATTAGATTTAAGTTCTTTTCCTAAATGTGGCTGATTTTGACGTTTTAAATCGCAACTTTGACGTTTTGAGGAAAACCCCAATTTATTTTTCTTTAATTGCCTATAACTTTTTTGTATTTTGAGCTACAGGGCTAAATTTTGGTAGGTAACTTACATATAAGAACATAAACCCGTGTACCAAAGTTGCCCTTACTTTGTTAATTCCGGAGATATAAATTTTTTTTAAAAGAAAACACAAAATTTTCCGGGAAAACCCTGGCAGATTTTCCTGGCTAACGAACTTATCCAAGCCATTTGCAAAAGGAATTTATTCACCAAATTTAAACAAAATCGGCCCATTATTTTTTGAGTTATCGGTGTGATACATACATACACATATATATATATATATATATATATATATATATATATATATATATATATATATATATATATATATATATATATATATATATATATATATATATATATATATATATATATATATATATATATATATATATATATATATAAACATATAAAAATTGAAACTGACCCTGGATATGTGTTCTGGGGGGCTTAATTAGCGCTCATTTGAAGAAATTTTTTAAAAATTCAAAAGTCGGGATCTCCTCATTAGTGAATTTTTTTTAAGAAAATTCACTAATAGGAAGTAGGTTCTTGTGATACCTTATTTAAAAGATCTCTTCATTCTCAGACGAGAACTTATCATTATCAGAAGGTTAAGGATTGGTCATACTATGCTTACACACAAACACCTACTAGAAACCTCCTTTATGCAGCCATTGTAGTACTCAACTCACAGTAAACCACATTTTGATTGAGTGCCCGGGATCTAGTGAACAACGGTCGTATCTGGATCTTAAGGAAAACATCAGTGATATCCTCAGTTTCACCGGAACCAATGATCTATAGTGACTAATTTATTTCTTGAAAGCTACTAATGTTTATAACACATTGTAACTTAAGATTGCACATTTATGTTATACTAAGTTAGACGAGTGTTTGTGTTTTTAACTTCTGTTTCAGATTTATTTTTATTTTTTTTCTGTGCCAATGGCTTTTATTGTCGAGGCACTTATTATTTAAAAAAAAAGAAGCTCATCTGGTTGACGGATTACATTAACGCACACTGAAAAATTGATAACTAATCTCGCTTCATTCTTGATAATTAATAATCAAGCAAAAACAATTTCAGTGTGCTTTTTGAACGGTATCAATTAAAAGGAGGACATAAAAAGTTATAAACATTCTTCATAGTTGGCAATGTTAGTTTTGTCTAAAACTGCTTAGCAACTTGCTGTATGATTGTAGCCGTAAAACAGTAGCTGTCAGTTGTTAGCTGTAATTTTGAAACATGGTTTATTTAATAGAAATTCATCAAATAAGAATTCTACAGATGATTGGTTACGGAGATAAAATACGATCGTACATCGAGGTGTCTCGCCCATTTCAAGAAAAATGTCCCTATTTTCCGCCTATATCCCAAAGGACAATTAGTAAAATTGAAAAGCAATTCCTCGAGCTTAGACATGTTAGCCAGAAACAAAAAATAACCATTCTAATGCAATGAATAATGATACCAAATTGGATGTAATGCTTGAGTTTGAGGAAAATCCACAAACTTCGAGCCGACAAGCAGCTACGACATTGGATGATAGCCATTCATTGATTGTTCGAACATTAAAAGAAAATAAAATGCATCCCTATTAATTGACATAAACCCAGGAGCTCATAGAAGACAATTTTGACTGAGCAACGTCTTTTTGTTAACAAATGCTGCAAAAATATTAGATAACAATGTTACCCAACTAGAACATGTTTTGTTTTCTGATAAGTGCAGTTTTATACCGCACGGCCATGATAATCGTCAAAATTGTTGCTCTGGTCTAAAGAAAATCCACACTGGATGAGAGAAGGACAAACGCAACACCCTGAAAAGGTTAATGTTTGGGCAAAAATATACCCTTTTTAATTGAATGGAGATACTTATTTAGCAACGCTTCAAAATAATGTTGTGCCAACTTTGGCACACTGATCTCCTGATCGAGCAAACCCACAAGTTCCAGCGAATATGATATGGTTGCAGCAGGATGGAGCACCCGCACATTACGAAATCAATGTCCTGTATTACCGCGACTTAATATTTCCAAATTGGTGGACAAGGTGGCAAGCATCGTTGAATGGCTAGCATGATCACCCGATATTACGCTATCGGACTTCGTCTTATGGAAATATGTGAAAAGTATGATATACAAAACTAAACTACGAGATTTAACTGACTTAACAGGAAAAATAACGATTGCGATTAGGTCGGTCACCTCTAAGATGCTGCCAGGACGTTGAATACATGCATTTTGAACATCTCCTACATTAAAGTTGATCTGTTTTTAATGAATTTTCATTAAGAAAATTCACTTATAGAAAGGTATCGATAATGAGACTTTTGGAAAATTTCTTCAAATGAGTGCGAATTAGGGCCTCTGAAACCCATTTCCATGGTCAGTTAAAATGTTTATGTTTATATATATATATATATATATATATATATATATATATATATATATATATATATATATATATATATATATATATATATATATATATATATATATATCCAACATATAACTCAAAAAATACTTCATTGATTTAGACCAAATCTGGGAATTACCCTTATTTTGGTAATAACTTGCATGAGTTCGTTCATCAAACCTTAACGGCCAATTTTTCCTTTAAAAAAATTTTTTTTTTAAAAGGCAATATCTCTCAAATTGTCTAAGTGATTGAAATGAAAATTGACAACTTAAAAGAACATAGACAGATGTGGTTGTGTACTAATTTTCAAGTCGTTTGATCAAAGGAAAATGAAGTTATTCGAAATTAATTATAAAATAATCCTCGACATCACTTCAGATTCTGTAATGCAATATCTACAATGTTGGACAAAGACAGATAGCGTTATCTGTACTGTTATGCTATTTAAATAAATCGTAGATAAAAATCTAAAGAATGGAAGTTATTTCAAGATATCGGACTCGAGTACATTTTACGACAGGGACGCCATCTCGGTGCAGGACCAGGTAGTATGTTGTCACGACAGCTCTAGTGTACATAACATTTTATAGGTAGAGCGGTGTACAATGTAAAACCAACTAACAATTTTGTAAATTGTCAGCCTTGGACCATTTCTTTCCTTATACCGGGACAAAGTTTTCGTCCAAAGGCGCTAAATTTTAGCATGCGAATGTATACTAATACATATTTTTTTTATGAAAGTGATTCAATTCGTTTAAAAGCAGTCTAAAACGACGTTTCATTATGTATAAATATTAAGCTTCCCATTCTTCACGTTCACGGTATTTAAAATTAAAAGTCATCTCTCTCTCTCTCTCTCTCTCTATCTCCTAATTTAATCTGACCACACGTAGCTATTTTTCAGAGAGAAGCGTGTGTGTCTACGGTTTTCGCATCGCATAACCTCGAAATTGACTCCGTTGATGCTTATTGCTAATACCTTATTAGGATTTTATAATATAAAACAACTAGGTATCTATATTCTAAGGCTAATATAAATAGTAGGTAAATAATAACCCAACTTTTAATTTTAACTTAACTTTACCAAAATGACTGTAGTAGTATATTATGATTGTAATATCCAATGAAACAAATATGAACGTGATAGGTAAACAGCATGTAGATTGTAGATATTTCATGTATTACCCAGTGAACTCTCTACAGAATTCACTGGTAGGTATTACCAAATTGAAACAAAATTATTTTAAGAAGAAATATACCTACCTCAAACTAATACAGCATCTATAATATCTAGGTAGGTACTACAAAGTACGTACATCCCTAATTAAAATTATATAAACAGATGCTTCGGTTAAATTATTAAAATTTTAATTTCAAAATTTTGTATTGTTTATATTTATTTCATTTTCAAAAAGTATGGATACAGTAATAGTAAATAAGTGTTGAAAAGAGTTTAAGTGCGTTATGGTAGTGAATTTTCATAAAAATATTTCAAATTGTGACAACCCAATTTCCCATTAAACTAGAATCTTCAGTTTTGATACATCGTAAAACCTATATAAAAGCAGCGTGGGTACTAAATTTAAAAAATAACACAATGAGCTTCACAGATAATTACAAATTTGTTTTAAAAAACCTTTTTTGTTATTTTATTTGCAGAAACTGGTTCGATTGAGTTGATTAAAACCGATCATTCAAGCGATTAATATGGAAAAATACCGCCACCTATAATTTCATAGATGCATTCCGTTTGTAAATAAAAATTACATTTTCGGGAAATTTGCAGATTAGCACATGGGGGGGTGTTTAGAAAAATCTTTACAGAAATATGCTTAGAGCCCCGTTTGGATGCCCAAACCACAAGAAGAATTTCTTGCAAACAACCCACAAGAAAGTTACAGGACCAAGAGTGAATAGGGGTGCTGGGCGGAGAAGAATACAAAAAGGAAATGTGAGCAGAAAGTGCAAAAGAAACAGCTTAGTTTGACCTTTTTCAGCTGCCTTTATCTCATTTTTCGGCTAAACCTCCTTAAAATCCTGTTTACCGCGCGCAGAATTTCTATATTCATCGCAGGTCCCGTAACTTTCTTAGGGGTTGCTCCAAAGGAATTTTTATTGTTTACCTTGTTCTTGTTTATGCATTGAGGGTGATTGTAGCCATGCAGAAGGGGAAGGAAAACCCCGCAACGAAGCAGCGAACCAAGATTTTCAATTTGTGTTTAAATTGTTATCTCATTTCATTTTTTTAAATATTTTTTTTCTTCCAAAAATGATTTTGAGGTTGCCTTGTTCGCCAGTCTTACATAGTAAGCTGTTAAAAAAATAAAAAATATCACATATTCTGAGACGGATATAGATAGTGATCATAATCTTGCACTAGCAAAGTGCAACAACACACTAACAAAGAAGCAAAGAAAGGAGGAAAAGCAAAAAGGAAATACAAAATAGAATATCCACAAACTAAAAGATCCTGAGGAACTCTACTATTTTGAAAAAGAAACTAATAAAGTAACTTCAACGGTGGAATATCTGCGTTGGCAGATACAAAAAGTGGTTTAAAGGCAGCTGTGAAACGAGTACTGGACAAGAAGTAACTATAACCAAGGATACTGTGGATTAAATCAGAAATAATGAAGTTAATAAAGAGCGTAACAGGTGAAAGAAAAATTAGCAACGCACAGGCAAGCGTAAAAATAAACAAACGAAAAACCATCAAACAAAAATATAATCGAAAAGCAACAGTAGTTTGTGGGCAGAAAAATAATATAGAGGTCGAAAATTACAAGAAGAAATGAGGGTTGCATCAAGTCTACCAACATCTAAGAAGACTACAATATAAACCAGGCACAAAGAATAAAGCCATAAAGGACAACGATGAACATTTATTACTAGAAAACGTTGGCACTAAAGAGCCTACATAGAAAAATTGTATCGCGGGGGGGGGGGGGGGGGGATTATAAATTGTGAAGATTATAGGTATTATAGTATGGTGCAAATTAAAAATAATCATTCTTTCGTAACCGCTGAAAAATCCTGGAACACATAAAATTCGTTTGTACCTGCGTTCTGTGACATATTTGTTTTATTTGTGACATCTGCTATGTGCGCCTGCGACGTCATCCATGACTTTTTTAAATATAAAGTGGGCCTTTGGCACGTCATTATAAAGACTTTTCGCTTCCCTATCCAATCATACCAATAAGTTTAAGTAATTGAATTTAAATAGTGTCAAAAATATGTTCAAAATTACAACAAAATTATTATTTTAATCAAAATTTTCCCTAAAACTCCAACCAAAATTACAGGAAGTGTTTAACTTGATGATCTGCATGTATAACATGATGCAGTGAGAAAGGCGAAAGGTTCTCGTATATAATCTATAACTTCTGAAGTTATTTATGCCATCTTCATCCGAATGAGTTATCTTAATGTACCTAGATTATGTGGCATATTTTGGTATACTTTACCCCCTTAAAAATCTAGAGGAATTAAATTTGGGTATCTGGGTGGCCATTCGATTGATCCTCTTCGCCCTGTCTATCTATCTTGAAAAATGTTATCCAAGTAGTTTCTTACCCACACAGCATAGTCTGGGGGCGCCTCATCTTTCTGAAACTATAAATCATTTCTGTTTGGAAACTGCTAATTCAGTTCGGAAAGCAAATCGACTTAGTTGTTAACATCGACGACCTGTTAAAGTTCCCAAAAATGTGGTCCAATAACCCTATTATTTATCAATCCGTCCCAAACATTCATTTTCTGTGGGTCTTGAGTGTGACTCTCTTGCGTCCAATGTGATTTTCAGTTGCCTAATACCGAGAATTTTCACTGTTTACATAACTAGGAGGAATAAAGCTTTATCACCAAAAAGAACATTTTTTAAAACATCAGACCTTGGTCCCCATTTTTTCCTTTAAATCAGTTTTTGAGCACCGTGCATTTGAGACAGGTGAACAGAGTCTTGTTTACATAATGTCCACGTCCAGTATTGAAAAAAAAACGCCTTACCATTGAAGAGAAAATGTCGTTATTAAAACAAGTAAAAACGGCAACGAAAAAAAGTGATGTTTGTAGGCAGTATGGTATGGCATTGTCTACATTATCAACAATTTTAAAAAGCGAGAATGCTGTTGCACAGGCTAGTGGTTCCAACACTATTGACAACAAGAGAAAAAGCCTAAAAACAACCGAGATGGAGAAGTTGGATAAGGCATGGTTTGTTTGGTTCAAATATCAGAGGCACGCAAACATTGCTATAAGTGGTCTATTTCTCCAGGAGAAAGCTGCTTCTCTTGGTAGAGAAATATGATATGGCGAGAATTTACAGTGTTCTACAAGTTGGATTTCTCGTTTTAAACAAGACCATTCAATTAAATCAGGAAAAGTTTCTGGGGCTGCGAAATTTATAAATAAGGAAGTCACATCTGATTGGCTTCAAAATAACTTCCGGAAAATATCCTAGGAATATCAGGCATTCAATGCAGACTCGACAGGACTTTTTCCAAAATGTTGCCGGACGAAACTCTAAAATTCAAAGACGATAAATGTGTTGGTGGGAAGTTATCCAAAGGGCGACTGACTGTACTAGTTTGTGTAAATTTGATGGTTCTGAATTTCGAAGACTATTGGTTACTGGCAAAGCACAAAAACTAAGATCTTTTAAAAATGTAAAGAATTTCTCGGTAAAATATGTTGCTAATAAAAAAGCAGGTGACTGGCGATATTTCTAAAACTGAAATAGAACAATGGAATAGAGAACTGGAAAGAAAAAATAGAAAACTTTGTTTGTGGTGTATAATTTGATGAACATCAAACTGGTTTTTCTGCCACCTAATACCACATATGTACTAAAGCCTTTAGATCAGAGAACTATCAACTCTCTGAAATGTAATTACAGAAGACAACTCATCACAAAAATAATTGGCAACATGGACAAGAATCAGTGTCAACATTTGGTAAATGTCTTCGAAGCTATTCGTCTCCTTGATCGTGCATGGAAAAATGTCTTACAAAAAACGGTGCAAGATTGTTTCAGGCACGCTGGTTTTCATTTTGAGCACAGACATAAAAACGTTGATTTAAGCGTTTCGGAAGATATAATTGCTGACGAAGATATCGCCGACGACGACGACGACGATGACATTCCTCTGAGCAAATCGGTTAGGGTTACGAAATTGGCACAAGTGTCGGATGCGATGGATCACCGGAACATGGATAATTCTGTGGAAACTTCAGGTATTCCAACAGATTCCGAGATAATTGAAGCTGCAAATTTGAACACTACCCAAGAAGTGATAGAAGATTTCGATTCGGACAAAGAATCTAAAAGCCCAGAATGCACCAATGCTTCACTGCAAGATGCCATAGATTCCGCCGAGAATCTTTTTAGAGGGGACCTCAAACTCAGAAAATGAGCTAAGTTCATTAACTTCCATAGAAAACTTTTTTGAAAAGAAGAAAAAAGAAAAACCGACAGTATAAATGAAAATAACAGACTATTACTTCCACATAGTCACAACGTGTGGAAGTACCTCATCGGCGATAAAAAATTCAATTTTTTTTTCGCTTAAACGTCGTAAAAAGTATCAAAACATATATAACACATGATTTGCGAACGAAAATTTGTTTGTCTGTCGGTCGGTCGGTCTGTCGGCATGGACGTCTGTCTGTTAATAGGCGCAATAACTTTCGAACGAATTGAGATATCATCTTCAAATTTGGTATCCAGTTAGCATCCGACAAAGGAACGCTTCGAGTGGTTTTTGATAAGATTGGTGATAATTGACATTTTTTCAATAAAAGTCGAGTAATATAACGTTTCAAAAGTTCATAGGTACAGGAATATAAATATTTTCTTTGTGGTCAAGTAGTGGCCCCCAAATTCATTCCATAAGAATGTCTTGCTGAAGAGAATAAATTTTCACAGCTATGTGAAGGTTATGATTAAATTTGCAGCACTATGTTTTATGATGTGTATAAAGTTAGATTAAGTAAGAATGTACAGTATATACAGTGATGTGTCTTTTTTATGTGAATAAAATTGTTGATTCAAACTAGGCAGTTACAGTTGACTTCCAACATTGATCGAAGGGGCTACAGGAGATTGGTCCGGTTTGTAGATTTACATATAGGTATGTACATACCTACATTTTTTGTAGTTACTTCATAGTTCTGATATAATGAGATCCGGTTTTTACAAGATATTATTGCTGGTCCCTTGACTGCTCTTTAAATCTCGATTCTACTTAAGTTTGTTTCGACCACCTATGGGTAGGTCTTTTTCAAGATCCGTTTCTATAAACTCCTTCTCAATTTTGCATAGCGCGTATTGAGAAATTGGTACTCGGTTGAGACATTTATTAATAAATAGAGTACAAGCTTCTTTCTGAGTACTTGTTTTTTCCACAACCAATTAGAATTTCCATTCTTTCAGCTTCAGTAGGTTTCTTGTTCATAAATACAAACACTTTTGTCACGAATGGGTAAAAATAAATTCAATTTTCTCCTGTTTGACGATGCTGTAAAAGGCGAAACCACTTGCAGAGGAAAAAACAAACATTTCTGAAACCGGAGAAGTGGCCTCCACATCTGTATTTATTATGAAACGGTTTCACCAAGTGAAGGCAGCAGCACTTAATGGACTTTTAAATAAAGTGGTAAACAAAAAGATCGATAAAAGCAATTTTTAGCACAATTTTGAATAAGCTGTTACTTTTTTAAAGTTGACTTTTTTGTAGTTGTTTGCACTGCGCAAAAGCCAACATCACTTGCTTATTTTGTACTTTCTTCAGGTGCCCAAGGGAACTTTAATAAGAGCCGTCATAAAATATTAGTTTCTTACTTCATTTTTTGCCGTTTCTAAAAAAGAATCATTTAAAATCTACTTAAATGACGTATTTGTCAAGTGATGAATCGTAATATACTTCAAATAAAGTGGTCAACAAAACGATCGGCAAAAGCAATTTTCAGCACAATTTTCAATTAGCTGTTACTTTTTTAAAAGTTGCTTTTTTGTAGTTGTTTGCGCTGCGCAAAAACCCACTTCTATTATGCAAAAGGACACAAGTATTTTGTGGAAAACTACAAAATTTGATATTATACTGGGTGTAAAATAAAGCGGTGTAAAAGTTACCAGAGCTTCGTTGCCGCCAATTTGTTAAAAAAAAATGTCTCTCTTATGGATAAGCTGAGCTAATATCAATATCTCTAGACGTTTTCGCCAGTTTTCTTGATTAAGACCTTTTGGCATTCTATACAGGGCGAAAAACAAAAATGATGGAAATCTATGCAGCGATATTTTAAAAGCACTGTAATTTGGAAACGGGTTGACGAATTTTGATGGACCTTGCATGGTTTGAAAACTTATTGACTTTAGTTTTTCCTAACCAGACGATGATTTGTGCAAACGAGGTTTTTTACGACTTCATTTATCATTTGGCTCGGAGATAACTTGTTTTTTTTTTGCAAAGAAATATTAGCCAACTTCTGTTAACAAGTATCCACGACAACGTTATTCAAACATTTTTTGCATCTACACGGCCTGCTTTGGCAGATATTGCTGATATGTTAGTCAACAGCATAAGCAATAAAAGTATTGAATTTTTAGCCAGCCTGTATCAGGTAAAAACTTTATTTGGACAAAACAGCGCCTAATTAGGAAACAATTAGAGTAAATAAGCCTTCAAACAATGCAAGGCCCATCAAAATCCGTCTACGCGTTTCAAAATTATAGTGCTTTTCAAAAATCGCTACATAGTTTTTTTTGAGAAAATAGAAATACACCGGTTAGACTTGGAAAATTTTCTTTCATATAATGAGAACAGAGCTACTGTATTAGAGAGATGGATTAACCTCAATCAATACAAAAATCACAGTAGCTTAAATATACATGTAGCAAGGAAGGACTGATAAGAAGGACCGCGATCGCAAAACCAGCATTCAATAGACTAAGTACTCTGCTTGCTAATTAACCTTTTATTTTTAACCAGAGGAAGAGGTTAAAGTCATACCCGTGGAGTATTATAATGTATGGGCCGGAAATCTGGACTTTACATTAGTGGACCTGAAAAGGGTTAAAGCCTGAAAACTGAGGAAAATGGCAAGGACCAGGTACGCCGCGAGAGAGATAAATGAAAGTGCGTTAGAAACGGTGAGAAAGGAAGATGCTTGCAGAAAGAAACTGGAAGGAGAAACATGAAACTTCTTTGACATAATAGCTTTCTAATAACATCTTTAAAGGACACATGCTTAGGGAATAGGAAGTATGTACCTAAACCAAAAAAAAAACTTCTGGTAAAGCTGATCAAATTGATGAAGGCTACAATAAAATAAAAAAGAGCTGCTGTAGATAGAGACATACGACATCGCATCAAGACTGTGATTATGATATCTACTACTTTATGATAAGCTTGCAATAATTATATTATCAGGCCAGTTTCGTTACTTCTCATACCTCGTATATGTAGTGTCTTTCAGATAATTATAAGTTCTCATAGGTACATTTTATCCGCTCAATGAAGACATCGACGTGAAAATAGGACATAGGTACTGTATCTTGCATTAAGTATTATCATTAGGTATCTATGAATATAATTTGTTTTTTTTAAAGTATAACCGATATCAGACAATTCCTCTGATAAAATAAGATAAGAAAACTAATATGGCAACTAGTGATAACTTTTGTCGTCATTTACCGGTAGGCATTAAATGTCTACTGTGTAGGAAACAATGATTTTACAAGAAAATGAAAGACTACAAAAGTGGGGGTGACATCACCTTTGAAAGTACTTTTACCTATTCTTTGCATCCTGTAATTGTGGGTCAAAAGAGCATATGAAAAAGTCATTATTTCACAAACAAGTCACAGTCTATCTTTGTCGGTGAAAGACACTAGATATTATTCCCGTTATTTAGTCAACCGATTGTTACAGTACATACCTGTGGTTCACCTATAGTGGAGATCTTACCTTTGTGAACGCGGCTTTGAAAGCATTCAAAACCACTCGCGTACGGCAACCTGTTCATATACCCTATTGGTTGCCTTGTTCACGTGACCACCATCGCACTACGTCCGCTAACACTAAACACTTGTTTTTTTAATTCAACCTCATAACCCGTCTCGCAGTCCCAATAAACTGTAGTTGCCTTATGTTTTTAAATAGTCTTTTGTTTTATTATTGTTTGTGGATCAGAATCGAATCGCAACGAATAAATAAGTAAAAAGTTGATTATCCAGCCGAAAATGTGATAAGTGCCCCAATATTATCGTACTTAAAGTAATAACAACATGGGAAGATAAAACTTTAAATGTGTGAGTGATACAATAACATAAAGACTGATAGTGTTTTATTTTTATTAAAACTGCCATAAACTAAATATGTATATTGGTTTGATTACATAAAGTCTTCCTCCAATGTACTCTAAATGTAATTCAGCAAGAAAGCAGTTCAAGCAAATGTGAAAATAGTGGTGTCGTAAGTGTGTGAGAAATTGGACAAGTATTAAAGTTGACTTTTATTAGTGAAAGAAGTAATATTAAAGTGCCTGGTGGAGTTTTTTTTGAGTGTTTGCCGGTGAACTTTTATTGCATGGTACCGTTCTGTTGACCGGGTGTGAATGACTCCAGCGGAAGATGGAAGATATCGCATTTAGTGATTGGCCAGGGCAACCTGTGGATATTTCTTCCGGTAGTAATCCTTGGTTACCGGCTTATGGTTTCCAGCCACCCTCGGCGCTACTCGATAAGGATGATTTTATCGGAAATCCAGGTTAGTAATCTTCAATCCTGGTTATGCATTTCATGTGCAGATCTGTTATTAAACGTGTCAATAAACTAAACGACGGCGGTTTACTTTTAAACATGGTGACGTAGAACGGTCTTCTTACATTTCACCAATTACCTACTTCAGAGCAGATGTTTAAAAGGTCAGCTGGCGAATGAAATCAGCAATTATTTGCATTCTTGCAGTGTTTTCAAATGTTTTCATTCCAGCATGAATAATTTTAGGTTAAGCCAAATTCTAAGCAGGATTGAATTGTCGTAAATGGGGAATGTCTGTCCCTTTAATCGTACTCAATCTTTTAGATTCAACAAAGTCATTAGGTTACGTGAATATTATTAAAGTAAACTAACATTTTATCAAAAATCGAAAATCTGTAAATCAGACATTTAAAACTTGAAAACATTTAAAATAAAGTTTGTAATTTTGTAACGCAAACGACTAAAAAGAAAAGCAATTAGGAAGTGCAAATATAAGAAGGGTGTAGGTATGTAATATGTAGCTATACCTATAGACGTAGGTAACAGCATTTGCTTATCTAAAGTTAATATTCATTAAACTGCAAAATGATCTAAAACAAAATGAAAAGCATTTTTACCTACTTAATTTTTTTAAAAGATGTTTCGAAAACCTAGAAATGGTACGATAAGAATAAAAGATAACAACCTCCCAAAAATGTTGTTGTCAAGCGTGTAAAGTACCTACCATATAAAAATGCAACTTAATTTTGAAGTAAAATTCATCACAGTCCAGATGCGATGTCACCCTGTCATCATGTCCTTCTGTCTCCATTTGAAGTAAAATTCATTCTCAGTCTAAATGCGATTTCACCCTGTCATGGGAACCATGTCTTTCTGTCTCCAAACATTTTCTTTCATTTCATTGGAAGCTCTGCGCTTCAGTAGGTAACTAGGCTAGATTTTTTAGAAGTTTTCTTCTTGGTCTACCACTTTATTTTCTTTACGCAAGTACCTATGCGCCCTTTAAATAATGTTGCCAGAAACTTGTTATATCTCAGAATACATCCAACCGTAGTCAATTGAGACGGCTACGATCTAACAAACTTTGCTTTCCACCTCTCAGCTTCCTTCAACAAGTACCTTTGTGAACACACCTCTTCTAACACACTTTTCTTTGTCTTTCTAACGATGGATATTTATTAATGTATACATTACAAAAGCTTGTTATTTTAATAGATGTCTACATTTAAAAAGCTTTTATTCACTTTATGTCCTGGTTATTCAAAATCTAGCTTTCCGCCTCATACATTATAACACTCCATACGTATGGTGAATCTTTTCCCCAGGTCCAACTTAAAAGGATTATTGGTGCGAAGAGTATTTTGCCTATTAAATGCTTGCTTTGGTATTACGAACTTCCTTCTCATTTATTATCTACATATACTATTACACGTAATAATACTACCAAGCTAAATCAAGATTTCTACTTGATCAGATTTTTGGCCGTTTAGTTTTTTATTAATTTTCACAGTTATATCCTTATTCATTCGTTAGGTTTGTTTAGTGATTTTTACTTTAATTCTTCTTAGGATACCATCCAGTACATTGAACATGCTTTGCAATTTTTTTCCCGTTCCTCCTATCAACGATATTTCTATTTTCCTACCTTATCCAATCTAGTAATGCAGTGTCTATTATTTTGTTGCCAGTTGTCTATTTTTCAGTTATTTATTGTATTTTCTATAAACAAGCTAAAAAAGTGTGGTGATGATGGATGACTTTGTCGCATAGATTTTCTTATTTTAGCGTCAATTTTATATCCTACTTAAAAGGTTTATACCTTAATATTGTCTTTAGTTTTTAACGAAATTGATCTTACGTTATGGGATACAGTACTCTCTACTTGTGGTCAAAGAGTCACTCTCCCCATTTCAAATGCAAAGTCACCTATGATCCGAAAATAAATCGTAAAAATTAAAAAAAAACACAGTAGGCATTTTTTTACAAAAACACATTTTACTTTAATAAGTTTTTCAGAATTGCATAAAAGCTTAAATTAAAAGTTTCGTTAAAATTAACAAATATTGAAATTTTGATTAAAAAACTACCTACAAAATTAATAATTTGCAACTTAATAATTGCGGCGCAAAAAGATTAAATACTGTATTCTATTAATCCTCCATCGACTCTCATGCATGCTTCGATTTGCCTCCTGTTGTTCTTCATAATGTTTCGGAGGATTAAAGATTAAAGTTCATTGCAAGGTTGCCACACCCGGTTTTCTAAATACTCTACGTTTCCAGGCTATGTTTTGTAACCCCTATTGCAAGAACGTGTGCCTCTGAACCGAAGGGTATTGGGTTGGATCCAAGGGTTCTCCTTTCACTTTTTAAGTACAAACTGTAACTGTATCATCAACCGAGGTTCTGGCGTGTATTCGAGCAGGTTGAATGTCTGCACGTTCCGCCCTTCGGAGGGGGCGTCAAGCTGTCGGTCCCGTCTCCATGCATTGTTGGGCACGTTAAAGATCCCTACTCTCCTTACAGAAAGGCAGGGGTTCGGCAAAATTTCCAGGTTAGAGAGGTTAAACTGCTCCCTGGCGTCGGTGATTGGCCATAGTCGCGGAAATAGGCCGACGTTAAAGAAACAAAAAACACACACACGTAACCCTTATTTCTTAAACCTCTCATAGAAAATAGTCCAAAGGTATGGGATCATGTGATCTCGGAGAGCAATGAACTAAAAGGCTATTTCTTCCAATCCACCTCTAAGGAAATTTGTTGTTTGGCCAGTTCCTTAAAAGCTCCATAAAATAGTCCAAGGGTATGAGGTTAGGTGATCTCGAATGCCAATCAATTAAAATTTCTTCCAATCCACCTGTGGATAAATTGGTTGTTTGGCCAATTTCCTATTATCATTGCATTATGAATTATATACGCAGTCAGAGGCAGGTATTAAATTTCGTTTGAAAACTCATTTTATAAAAATATGAGAAAACCTTTCGCATACCAATTTCTCTCAAACAAATCTGGCCCAATTATTTTTTTATTCAATATACGAAACTATACATTATTTCTTGTGAATATTGGCGACGACGGTGGTTAATAACCAAATGACAGTTTGAGCATTTTGAGAATTAACTATGCCATTGGTTGTAAGTTGTACACGTGTCTTCATCTCAGAATAAAATGCTAAAAGAATGTTATCAACTTTTCCTGGCACCTGGAACCAAAATGAACATTTCAGTCGCTTTTAGTGGGCCCATTTTTCTATTGTCTAGAAAAAGAGGCTTAACAGTAAGAACTTTATTTCAACGTAAGCATCCCCGAAATTTTTTTGGGTACATTGGCAGACATTCTTCTTAAGCTAGGCTTTCGATTTCCTCTCAGAAACTGGAGAATTTATGGTTCACCAACGCGAGCTTTTCAGATTTGTGTTTTTTGTTGTACACTCTGCCCGCTCTATTGAATAAACTATTAATTCGCCAAACTTGTACATGCTCTACTGCTGGCCGGTATGCATGCCGATTCTAAAACTCTCAATTTCCCTTGCTGATCTAATATAATAGCCCAATAATGTTATTGCTTCCACTTTTGGGAAAATGTAAGAATTAGCATAGACAGGAAAATAAACACATAAAAAGCAAGAGATTACCTACTTTATGTCGCCTGTGGTCTCCTGTGGTCGGGGGACTAACTAAAAGAATAGGCCCATGGTAACTCCTGCCTGTCGTACGAGGCGACTAATGGTGATAGTAAATGATTTTTTCACGCCCGAGGAGGTACCACCCCGTACATCAAGGGGCCGGTGAAGTCCCAACGGACTTTTCCGGTTCTAGTGTATGAGTCTGTTTCCCTTATAAGCTAAAATGATGATGGCTCCTCCTTGTACAAAAGATTCCGGAGGTAAAATACCCCTCCATTCGGATCTCCGGGAGAGGAGTGAACAGGGGCGCCAGCATCCAGATTTAACATATCCTTCTCGAATATATGTGGCCTAAATTATAACCTGAACTCCGTCCACCATTTCCTCCAGGCTAATAGGCCTCAACTCCTCTTCCTCACCGAAACCCAAATCAGCGCCAAAACAGCTACTAATCACCTTAATTTCTCGGGGTATGCGCTCCTTACTTCCTTTAGATTACATGGCGGCGTGTGCACATACGTCATTGTCCTTCATTTTAATAAAATATTTCCAAAAAATTCATTTCAAGTAGACCCTTTCTCTTGATTCTTTGGCAGTAGTTTTAGTTATAAGAGTTTATGGCTTAATAGTGTATAAGTTTTTGGGAATTTCCGTAGGAAGAAATCGCTAATGAGATGAACGTAGCTTTTGTATTTTGAAAAGATTTCTCCAAATGAGCGCGAACTAGACCCCCTAGAACCCATGCCCGGGGTTAGTTTCAGGTTTTATCTGTTTACATATAAACAGGGTGATGCATTTCTAGGGTCAAGCTCAATATATCTGTTATCAGACAAGATGCGAGAAAAAATTGTATATGTTAATTATGCGGTATCTGGATCTGCATCTTATGACATTATTTTAACAATCACAGGTGGTTCATAAGTCGTTGGTGATACAAACATTCTTTTTTTTTTTCGAACAGCCCTCATATCATCGCATGTTTGCATTTTTATCGAATTATAATGCATGTTTGAAGGGAAAAAATATAGCGTTCATCGTTTTCAAGTTATTCCAATTGTTTTGCAATTTTTCACATTTTTGGCACATATGAAAAATTATGATACGGCGTTTTAACCAATAGATAACAGAGTCCCATAAAACTAACTCATTCAGAAAGTAATTAAGGTACTTAATGAGAGGTTTCATCCAGACAGAAAAATTTATTGATGAGATGCCCTACGCGTTTCGGCTATGCAATAGCCATCATCAGGGGCAAATCTAAAATTGTAATAAAAGGTCTGTCAGAAAAATTGTCTTCTGGTAGGCAATGTTTTCTGACAGACCTTTTATTACAATTTTAGATTTGCCCTTGATGATGGCTATTGCATAGCCGAAACGCGTAGGGCACCTCATCAATAAATTTTGCTGTCTGGATGAAGCCTCTCATTAGGTACCTTAATTATGTCTATCCCAGACCTTGTGACGTTCAGGAATGAAATCATTCAGAAAGTACTTTGCTTATATTATTCGTCGAAAAAATCAAAATGCCGTACACAGTGCCCTCTCAAATAATGACTGGGTTAAAAAAAGTCAAACTGCAATAACCTAATTGTTTCAAACTGAACCTGCTGTATTTTGTATGTCAGAAGTGAAGGACATAATAATATAATATAATAATGTTGAATAAGTTATTGTAAAAAAGATGTTTTCGGATTTTCGTGAAAAAATTGTTTGTAAATTTTCATGCCAAATTTTTTTTTTGCGAGTTTTGTCGAAAAGCTTTTTGGGATTGAGAAAAGCTTGAAGATGATCGTTGGCCAGGAAAATCGGACCAGGAACATTTTAAGTTTATTTTCGGAAAGTTTGGTACTTTTTCAAACAATAAATTTATTTGGATGAAATATGGTACATTGCTTCTACTATATAGGTTCTACTGGTAACCAAATTTCATGCCTGCTTTCATTAAAAAAAATTCTGGACGCAACAAGTGCGTTATGGTAGTGAATTTTCATAAAAATGTTTTTAATAACAAATATGTGTGTTTTTTTAAGAAAGTAGGCATCAAATTTGGTTACCAGTATAACCAATATAGTAAAAACAATGTGGCATGTTTCATCAAAATAACTTTATTGTGTGAAAATGTACAAAAATTTCCAAAAGTAAACTTAAAGGTTAATAGCAAATTGAGCTGTGAAATATGAAACATTTGATCAACATTCGCTACCATAACGCACTTGCTGCGTCCAGAATTTCTTTTCCTACAAACATGCATTATATTTCGATGGAAAATGCAATAACATAAGGCGTGTTTGATTTAAAGAAAAAAGGACATTTGTATCATCAACGACTTATGGGCCACCTGTGATTGTAGAAATATTATTTTAGGATGTAGGTCAAGACACCCTATAATTAATATATACAATTTTTTTTCATATCTTATATAATAACGGATATATTGAGCTTTATTGATTTTTTACGAAAATTCGACAAAAATTATATACCATTAAACGATAAACTCTATAGCTAAGGCTACTGCCAAGCATCAGAGAAAGGGTCTATTTGAAATGAATTTTCTGCAAATATTTTAGTAAAATGAAGGACAATGACGGTTGAAACTAAGACATTAGGGTTTGTAAAACATCGTTCTTGAGACATTTTATTTCTATAGCCCGTATTAGATTCAAGTTACTTGCCTAAATGTTGCCAATTTTGACATTTTAAATCGTCACTTTGACGTTTCGAGGAAAACCCCAATTTATTTTTCTTTAAATGCCTATAACTTTTTTGTCTTTTGAGCTACATAGCTAAATTTTTGTAGGTAACTTATAATTATAAAGATGTAAACCTGTGTACCAAATTTGGTTGCCCTTACTTTGTTAATTCCGGAGATATGATTTTTTTTCGAAAGAAAACACAAAATATTCTGGGAAAACCTGGGCAGATTTTCCTGGCTAACGAACTTATCCAAGCCATTTGCAAAAGGAATTTTTTCACCAAATTTAATCAAAATCGGGCTATTATTTTTTGAGTTATCGGTGTGATACATATATATATATATATATATATATATATATATATATATATATATATATATATATATATATATAAACATATAGAAATTGAAACTGACCTCGGATATGTTTTTTGGGGGGCCTAATTAGCGCTCATTTGAAGAAATTTTTTCAAAATTCAAAAATCGGGATCTCCTCATTAGTGAATTTTTTTTAAGAAAATTCACTAAAAGGCATATTTTCTATTAGAGCATTTTTATGAAAATTCGCTACGATAACGCGTTTGCTGCGTTCACACTTTGTTATATTTTACTTTACAAATGTAATAATTTTTGATTAAACACCTATTATGTATAAATTTTACATTTGACCAATTCTTACTGAGTGTTCGGATTTTTTTGGAAGTCAGTAGGTATATATACAAATCAGAGTTGTCACATTTCTCGATATTTGCGTATATTTGCAAATATTTTCAGTATTCGCTTATGTTTGATTTTATTTTATATTTGCTTAACTTTGCTTGCACTTAGCTGAGTCAACCTGCTGGTATGGACAACCAATGTTCGAGTCTAAAACGTAAATCACTGTCGCTTAGTGAGTCATCCACAAAAAATGATTACCTACATTACATATACTTGAGAACGACAGCAATCTGTGTAGTATGTGCTCTTTAAATATAGTAAAGTAATTTAAAATCATGGGCTATATTATTTATTTATTTATTTATCATCAATTTCACACTGTACTAAATGCAAATAAGTTTATAACTTGTATACAATTTTGAAGCTTACATCAGAATCAATTAAATGAGAGAAGCAGTCCTTTCAAATGTGCCAAATCGATCACCAATGATAGAGCTTTTGAAGTGTGGCCATGAAGGAAATTGACGAAGACAAGATACACTGATAAAAAAAACGGATAAAAATTCTAGAAGAAACATATATATATATATATATATATATATATATATATATATATATATATATATATATATATATATATATATTGCAAAAAATTTCAAGGTGCTATTCCTTGTCAAAAAACAAAGGGGGTTTTTCATATAAAATTATTTACAAAAACGTCTCCATTCTGAATTACATCCCTTCAAAAGTGTAGGATACAATGAGGTTTTTATTTAATTTCTCAGATTTGAAGAAACATGAAAGAATAACATTTTCCATATAACTTTACCTTATCAGGGCCTTTCCTACTCCAATATTCCCATTCGTCTCTCACCCTCAGAAGGGGTTGGAAATTGCAGCCCTTATTGAGTTTTTCATTGTACATTTTTGTGGAGTTTAAAAATTGCATTTAAAAAAAGTTTAGACGCAGCAAGTGTGTTATGGCAATGAATTTTTATAAAAATGCTTTGAATATCAAATATGTCTTTTTAATGCAAGCAGTCATCAATTTGGTTACCGGTATAACCTATATAGTAGAAACAATGTGCCATATTTTACCAAATAACTTATTCTTTGAAAATGTACAAAAACTTTCCGACAATAAACTTTAAATGTTGGTTTCCTTGCCAACAAACCTTACGTTAATAGCAAATTGAGTTATTGAAATTTAAAGCATTTAATGAAAATTTGCTACCAAAACGCACTTACTGCGTCTTGATTTTTTTTCTTACAAACATATTTCGATAAAAAAATACAATAAAATAAGGCTGTTCGAAAAAAATTACAGGAATTACCAACGACTTATGGGTCATAATTGCCAAAATAATTTTATAAGATGCAGCTCAAGACACCCTATAATTAACTTATACAATTTCTTCTCGTCTCTTGTATAATAATAATAATTATATTGAGCTTTACTTCAGAAATGCGCCACCCTGTATACATGTAAATAGATAAAAAGTGAACGTAAACCCGGATTCCAGGGGGCTAGTTTGCGTTCATTTGAAGAATTTTTTTTTAAATTCTAAAGCCGCGGTCTCCTCATTGACGAATTTTTTGTACGAAAATTAGCTAAAAATTATGGATCGTTAAACTATAAACTAAACTAAAACTACCACCAAAGCATCAGAGAGAAAATAACTAACCTGTTGCATATCAGCCCTTTTTGCAAAACTTCGATCCTTTATATGTGTTGATAAAACATAACAAACACTGTTTAGTCCACATACTAACATTAATAAAGGAATAATTTGCACTTGTATATAAAAATTTCCCAAAGAACACAAATAATTTGTCGACTGAAACAAATAAACATATAAACAATCTAATACCATACGATAAACGTCAGTTAAAGCGTGTAACAGACCTGCGCAATAATATCAAATGTTCTGTTGCTGTGCAACGAGATACTAGATCTCATATAAGCCAGGTTTGCCATTGTCAATGAAACGCGGTGATATTAAAAATAAATGTTTCAAATTTGAATATCTCAATGTTCTGTAAACCAAGAAAGCTGAATTTTGTCACATAGTTAGGTCCTTCCCAAAGCAATATGTACACCAAATTTCATCAAAATATCTTTGTAGTTTTTTCGAAAGAAAACTCAAAATTTTCCCGGAAACCCTTGTCCGATTTTCCTGGCTAACGAACTCATCCAAGCTATTAATAAAAAAAAAGCACTTGCTGAGTTTCATCAAAATCGGTTAATTATTTTTTGAGTTATCGGTTGGATACATGCATATATACATACACACACACACACACACACACACAAACACACACACACACACAGATATATATATATATATATATATATATATATATATATATATATATATATATATATATATATATATATATATAAACATATAAAAACCGAAACTGACCCGGGATATGGGTTCTAGGTGCCCAAATTCGCACTCATTTGAAAAATTTCTCACCATCGATACCTCTCTATTAGTGAATTGTCATCCAAGCTATTAATAAAAAAACTCGGGACGCAGCAAGTGCGTTATGGTAGTGAATTTTTATTAAATGCTTCAAATTTAAATAACTCAATTTTCTATAAACTTAGAGAGTTTAATTTCAATACGTATTAAGGTTTTTCCTAAGGCAAGATATCCACAAAATTTCATTAAAATAACTTTGTAATTTTCGGAGAAAAAAATTTTTTTCGAAAGAAAATTTAAAATTTGAATAACTCAATTTTCTCTTAACTTAGAAAGTTGAATTTTGGTACGTAGTAAGGTTGAGGCAACATATATAGTAAATTTCATTAAAACAGCTTTGTTACTTTCGGAGAAAAAAAATTTTTTCGAAAGAAAACTCACAATTTTTCCGGAAAACCCCGTCTGATTTTTCTGGATAACGAACTCATCCAAGCCATTAATAAAAGACAGGCACTTGCCAAGTTTCATCGAAATCGGTTAATTATTTTTTGAGTTATCATATATATATATATATATATATATATATATATATATATATATATATATATATATATATATATATATATATATATATATATATATATATATATATATATATATAACATATAAAAATTAACCTATTTACAAATGAACTTTTATAAGATATTATGCTGTGACAATACCTCTCTCAAGCACCCTAAAATATAATCAAAATGTGCACAGTTATATATGTTTTATTTCTTTTTCCCTTGTCTTAATACCCTACATATTTTATGACAATCGATTTAATTTACTTATTTGATTTCATAAATAGTCGGTTAATAGTGACTTGGAATGAAGTAGACACCACATCTTCAAACATATTAAGAGAATATGAGTAAATCAACAGCAACTGGGAATGAATTCGGTCAGTCCCCCAGCCACGTGGTTAAAAAACACTGTTTGTATGAGTGGTTACAACTCTACCTCTAAATAAAAGGACTGTAACAGCGGCAGAAGCAGAAGTCAATGGAAGGTGTGTGTATTCGCAAAGAAACTATTGACTATTAATAACAACAATTGATTAAAAACGCTGCGAGTTGTAAGAAAAAAAAATATACTACAGAGGTGATAAATGATAATAAATTACAATAGGGATATATATAATCGTAAATGCTTCCAATGATTAACAATCAGTGAATTCAGTATTATTGACATTTCTCTAAAAGTTAAAAATGAATTTCATGAGTCAATGACAATAACATAAGCATTGACTAACCAACAGCAACCACATACTTATGATTTAAACATAAATGTTTCAAATTTGAATAGCTCAATTTTCTGTAACCCTAGAAAGCTGAATTTTGGCACATAGTTAGGTATTTCCCAAAGCAATATGTAGACCAAATTTTATCAAAATTTTCGGAAAAAAAATTTTTTTTGAAAGAAAACTCAAAATTTTCCCGGAAAACCCCGTCCGATTTTCCTGGCCAACGAACTCATCCAAGCCATTAATAAAAGAAAGGCACTTGCCGAGTTTCATCTAAATCGGTTAATTATTTTTTGAGTTATCAGACGGATACATACATATATATATATATATATATATATATATATATATATATATATATATATATATATATATATATATATATATATATATATATATATATATATATATATATATATATATATATAAACATATAAACATTCAAACTGACCCCGGATATGGGTTCTAGGGGTCCTAATTCGCGCTCATTTGAAAGAATTTTTGCAAAGTCTCACCATCGATACCTCTCTATTAGTGAATTTTTTTAATAAAAATTCACTAAAAAAGGCACTTGCTGAGTTTCATCAAAATCGGTTAATTATTTTTTGAGTTATCGGTTGGATACATGCATATATACATACAAACACACACACACACACACACACAAATATAAATATATATATATATATATATATATATATATATATATATATATATATATATATATATATATATATATATATATATATATATATATATATATAACATATAAAAACCGAAAGTGATCCCGGATATGGGTTCTAGGTGCCCAAATTCGCACTCATTTGGAAAATTTCTCGCCATCGATACCTCTCTATTAGTGAATTTGTTTTAATAAAAATTCACTAAAGTGCCCTTACACAGCTTGACTTACTCCGAACCATTTTAGTCTCTTGCATTTTTTTTCGTGAAATGTACCGTTTCTTGAGCAAAAAAAATAATACATGTCATGGAATGAACAAGATTATAACAAAAATGCCAGTGTCAAATTCGTTTCCACTCGGCGAGTTCACCAGGCGCCAGCAGCCGAATTGTTATGTCAAAAAATGTTGACGTTATGTTGACAAATGTAAATTTTTGTTGTTGACATAATTCAGCTGCTGGCGTCTGGTCAACTCGCCGACTGTCTTCTTTGCAACATATTTTTTTTAAAGATAATACCTTATTAAGAATTTTAGCTGTTAATCCTTCCATGCAGATTCACTGTGTATCGGTAAAGCCAATGACACGGATATTGTCGTGTACAACTTATACGATATTTAAAATGTAGAACTATACAAATAGTGAAATGTGCAATATGCACTCGTTTATGGCCTTTCTAACGGTAACGCATTAGGAGCCAGGCGCCTTTATGAAAAACGTTTTCTTGATCGCGTTGGTCGTTTACATCAACGTCTGAGTAAAAGTGGTAGTTTTGAAAAAAATACTCCTGGAAACGGGCACCCTTAGTTTCTTCTTCAAATTGAAGAACGGGTGCTTAATAAAATCGAAGATAACCCTTCAACAAGCACCAGAAAGATTGCTAATACCTACATTAAATATTATCCAATCAACAATTTAGTGAATTTTAAACAAATAGATTTTGTACCCCTATCATATTCAGCGCCTGCGGCACTCTTACCCGATGATTTTTTGAGAAGAGTTGTTTTTTGTCGATGGATGCAAGAACGTATACAACGAAGTCCTCAATTTTTGACGAAAATTCTCTTTACCGACGAGGCTGACTTTTCTAAGGATGCATTAATTAATTTTCATAACAACCACATATGGACCGATGAGAGCTCACATGCCTTGACAGAAAGTCGTTATCAACACCAATTTTCTGTTAGCGCATGGGTGGGAATTGTTGGATACTTTCTGATTGGCCCATTTTTTCTACCTAGTAGACTCACTGGAGAAATTTATCGCAGAGTTCTTGAAGAAGATTTACCAACAATCCTTGAAAAAGTTTCTATTCGGGTAACACAACAAATGTGGTTCATGCATGACGGTGCTCCAGCACATTTCAGTTTGATTGCTTGGCAGTTTTTGGATGTTTTATATCAAAACCAATGGACAGAACAATGGCCTCCAAGTTCCCCAGACCTAAATTCTTTCAATTTATTCCTCTGGGGGCCTCTTAAATAATTGGTTTATACGACTCCAATTGGAAATGTGGAGGAATTCCGATATCGCACTATCGCGTCTTGTGAGACAATTCGACAGACTCCGGGCATTTTTGAGCGTGTTCGCCAATCAATGCGTCGCAGGATAGAAACTTGTATTCAAGTTGAAGGTGGTCATTTCTAACATCATTTGTAGATGTGTTTTTTAGTTTTTTTTACACAAAATCATTCTGGATAAAATAAACACTAAATGTTACACTTACTATTTTTGTTTTTTGGTTGCAGACTTGTATTTTATTTTTTTGCTCAAAAACAGTACATTTCACAAAAAAATGCAGGAGACTAAAATAGTTCGGAGGAAGTCAGGGTGTAACAGCGCATTTTTCAAATTGCAATTTTGAAACTGCACAGAAATGTACAATGAAAAACACCTTAAGGGTTGCAATTTTCATTGTTTTATGAGAGCGAGAGACGAATAAGAATATTGGAGTAGAAAAGGCCTTGATAAGGTAAAGTTATATGGAAAATTTTATTCTCATGTTTCTTCAAATCTGAGAAATTAAATAAAAACCTCATTTTATCCTACACTTTTGAAGGAGAGTAACTCCGAATGGAGTCGTTTTTGGAAATAATTTTATATAAAAAACCCCCTTTAGTTTTTGACAAGGAATTGCTCTGTGATTTTTTTTGCAGTATTAAAGAATCACCCTGCATATATATATATATATATATATATATATATATATATATATATATATATATATATATATATATATATATATATATATATATATATATATATATATATATATAAGTCTGACCTTAGTTACGAGCATTTTCAGATGAGAGCTTGCATGAGTCTTCTTTGGAAACAAGCCGTTTGTAATTGAATTATTTTAACGACAATTTTTGACCTATGTAGACGAGAAACAATTTTTAGTACCCACAATTAATGGTTCTTTCATAAGCAACCTGAGACTAGGATTTTGATTACTTTTGATACCGTGCTGTGTATTGATCCTACATTCTGCGTCGATTCTGTTAACTGATAGTTTCTGCTTGAAGCTTTGGCTTCAATATGAGCCTCCACTACGAAAATAGGTTGACGAGTAAAGAACTTATACCTCAAAACAGAAAAATCTCTTTTTTGTAATCAGCCCACAAATAAAAAAGATAAACGGACAATTCATACATCATCTTGTGGCTCATGTCCTATTTTAACATATTTCTAGTTGAAATAAAGAATTCTTATTTCAAACGGGAGCTTCTTAACGGTTTTGAGAATTTTCAATGTTGTATTCAGCACCCTGTATTAAGTTTATTTGAATTGCTTGATGTTTTACAGAACAACGGGCTAAGAGTAAAAGTATCGTGCTTGCAAACGCTTTGAACATAATTCAATTTGATCGAGGCAATCAAATGTTACATCAAATTAAAAAAAGCTCGGGACGCAGCAAGTGGGTTATGCTAGTGAATTTTTATTAAATGTTTCAAATTTGAATAACTCAATTTGCTATAATCCTAGAAAGTTAAATTTTGGTACGTAGTAAGGTATTTACCAATGCAACATATCCACCGAATTTCATTAAAATAACTTTGTAATTTTTTGAGAAAAAAATTTTTTTCGAAAGAAAATTTAAAATTTGAATAACTCAATTTTCTATAAACTTGGAAAGTTAAATTTTGGTATGTAGTAAGGCCTTTCCCAAGGAAATATATTCATCAAATTTTATTAAAATAACTTTGTAATTTTCGGAGAAAAAATTTTTTTTTGAAAGAAAACTCAAAATTTACCCAGAAAACCTTGTCCTGGTTAACGAAATTATCCAAGCCATAAATAAAAGAAAGGCACTTGCCTAGTTTCATCGAAATCGATTAATTATTTTTTGAGTTATTGGTTGGATATATATATATATATATATATATATATATATATATATATATATATATATATATATATATATATATATATATATATATATATATAAACTGACCCCGGATATGGGTTCTAAGGGGCCTAGTTCGCGCTTATCTGAAAAAATTTTTGCAGTCTCACCATCGATACCTCTCTATTAGTGAATATTTTAAAATAAAAATTTACTAAAAGGGAAAAATTTTCTCTTTGAGTGTTAAGTAGTTTAAATATTTATAAATAACATATTCAATTAATTCAGTTAATAATTCAAAGCTAATTTGTAAATTAGACAGAAGATCCAAACAAAACAAATATTTAAACTCAAACAGTATTGGGAGATGTCTCGAAGTGGTTTACCGTGTATAATAAGATCCGCTGATAATTGGTAATTACAACAGGTCATAAAGACCACCAATTTTTATTGCGGGCTGATAATATATTATCATTATCATTTTTTGTTTGTTAATATAATTACTTGAATTATTCACGTACTAAAATAGAGGAAATATTTATATTAGCTGTTGTACATGGAAAAATTTCTAGTTTATTCCACTAAAAATGCAGCCTCGGTGGTTCAAAGGTAAGAACGTGCGCTTCTAAAATCACATATATGTTGTTCGTATCACAGTTAGGAAACTGATTTCACTTTTTGAGTACATATTGTCAAATTAAGATCTATTGAGGTTGTGGTTTTGTCTTTGAGCAAGTTGAATGTTCGCACGTTCTGCCCTTCGGATGGGGTGTAAATCAGTTGGTCCCGTGTACGATGCGATGCTGAACGATCCCCACACTCTTTACCTAGAGGAGGGGGGTTTGGAAAATTTCCCAGCACCGTGAGGTAAAATTGCGATCAGTGATCGTCTGTAGTCGCACAAATAGACCGAGGTTAACGAAACAAAATATATACGTTATTTTAAAAAGCCCCGACGCAGCAAATGCGTTATCCCACCGAATTTTCATGAGAATTGGTTTCCATCAAACAATTGTTGGTTAAATAATTTGAAAAAATTGAAATCGACTTTCAAAAAAATCCCAGTAAACGTTGCTCAATTTTAATAAAATTTATACATAATGTGTGTTTGGTCGAATTAAAAAAGTATTTGGATTTTCAATCTAGAATATTAAAAAACGACAACGTTATTGGTGAATTTTCTTTAAAAAATTCAATAATGAGGAGATTGAGACCTTTTAATTTTGAATTTTTATTTTCAAATGAGCGCAAACTAGGCCCCCTAAAACACATATCCGGGGTCGGTTTCAATTTTTATATGTATATATATATATATATATATATATATATATATATATATATATATATATATATATATATATATATATATATATATATATATACGAGTTGGCAGCCATGACTGGCAGGAAAAGATTTTATCGAAAAAGCTTTAACTGTGGGTTAAAAGACAAAAAAGTTATAGGCATTTAAAGAAAAATAAATTGGGGTTTTCCTCAAAACGTCAAAATCGCAATTTAAAACGTCAAAATCGGCAACATTTAGGCACAGAACTTGAATCTTATACAGGCTATGGAAAGAAAATGTCTGAAGAATAATGTTTTACAAACCCTGAAGTCTTAGTTTCAACCGTCATTGTCCTTCATTTTACTAAAATATTTCCAGAAAATTCATTTCAAATAGACTCTTTCCCTGATGCTTGGCCGTAGTGGTAGCTATAGAGTTTATAGGGTGTCTTGAGCTACATCTTAAAAAATTATTTCTACAATCACAGGCTTATGTTATTGCATTTTTGCATTTGCCATCGAAATTTAATGCATGTTTGTAAGAAAAGAAATTCGGGACGCAGCAAGTGCGTTATGGTAGCGAATTTTGATTAAATGCTTCACATTTGATTAGCTCAATTTGCTATCAATCTATAAGGCTGACCAAGAAACAAGTTTTTTTCGGGAACACTTAAAGTTTACTTTCGGAAATTTTTGCACATTTTCAAACAATAAAGTTATTTTGAAGAAACATGGCACATTGTTTTTACCATATACGTTATACTGGTAACCAAATTTGATGCCTGCTTTCTTAAAAAAAACATACATATTTGCTATTAAAACATTTTAATAAAAATTCACTACCATAACGCACTTGCTGCGTCCAGACTTTTAATAACCGATCAGATTATGTGATTATTTAGCGAATTTTTGAAGAAAAATATTAAAATATTCAAATTAACTTTGGTACAAAAAAGGTAAGAAATGATTAGTTAAATAGGATTCCCTACGTTTACATTTTCATAATATATAAGTATAAGTAGCTGATAAGTTGTTTTCACAAATGTCAAATGAAGCTTTAAAGTGACGGACTTGAGTAATGTTCTTATATCTGACAGCTTGTGGCATGAAAGTCTTTTCCGCTTATATTTTTCTTTACTTCCACTGGTTTAAAAACATTACGTTTTCTTTTTTCAATCTTAATTACAAATTAGGTATATAATTTAAATTTTATGTATTCTTTTAGCAAATTTTTGTGTAAAAAGAATAGTCAGTAATAATCAGTTTTCGCGGATATTTTATGGTTTCCGTAGAGATCACTGTTTTTAAGATTTTTGTGAAAATTTGGTAATTAGTAATAAGCTGTTGTCTGTCTGTCTGTTTATCTGTTTTGACAGAGGCAGCAAACCGTTAGCGAAATTTAAAATAATAGCTGTTAAAGAAGTTGTGGTATAAAAAAATGTTTTCGGGTTTTCGTGGAAAAAATGTTTGCAAATTTTCATGCAAATTTCGTTTTTAAAGTTTCTTTGAAAAGCTTTTTGTAAAGAATTAAATCTAGGCCGGTGGGTAAATAATTTAATAGCTTGAATAGGATCGTTGGCCAGGAAAATCAGACTAGTTTTTTCGGGAATATTTATGTTTATTTTCGGAAAATTTTTGTATTTTTTCAAAGAAGAAAATTATTTTGATGATATATGGTACATATTTTCTACAATAAAAGTTATACTGTTAACGAAAGTTGATACGTTTCATTAAAAAAAAAGACATTTGAAATGAAAAACATTTTTTATGGAAATTTTCCAATTTTTATAAAAATTCGCTACCATAACACATTTATAGCGCCCGGACTTTTCATTAAGAAAATCCACTAATAGAGAAGTAACGATGGTGAGACTTTCGGCAAATTTTTTGATTTGAAATGAGCGCCAGTTAGCGCCGGTAGAACCCATATGCAAGATCCGTTTGAATTATATATATATATATATATATATATATATATATATATATATATATATATATATATATATATATATATATATATATATATATATATATATATATATATCCGAGCAATAACTCAAAAAATACTCAGTTGATTTGAATGAAACTTGGCGCATGCCTTCATTTCTTTACAATCGCGGACGAGTTCATCAATCAGCTATAACGGACATATTTTTCCCCCAAAATATACAAAAATTATTTTGAATATGTTATATTTTTGAAAGTAACCTTAACGATAACCTTCGCACCCGAACTGTGGCGATCCCACCCTAATGACCGCCTTCGGGTATATTCGGTTGCGCGGATTTGTAGGGTAAAATAAGGAAGTTTTATATCAGCAACTTAGGGTTTGACAGTTCTGTTTTGAGGTTAAGTAAATGATTGTATATTGCTTTTAAAATTGGAAAATTGTAGAAAGAATAATAACGTGTTTTGTTTATTTATTATGGTTTGACAGTTCTGTTTTGAGGTTAAGTAGTAAGTGATTGTCATTGAAATAGATGTAACAACTTGTACCTATATTATGCTTTTAAAGTTAGAAACTAAGAATAATAACGTGTTTTGTGTATTTATCATGGTTTGACAGTTCTGTTTTGAGGTTAAATGGTAAATTATTATAAAATAATATATTTCTAAAATTGTAAATTAAAGAATAAGACTATTAACGCTAATATTCGTTGATTCGTTCAAGTAAGTAAGTTATTTGAATAATGAATTAACTTCTTGGGTATGAATTAAGTTTCTTTCTGATAAGGTTTTGTAACTTTCATTAAATCTGTAATACAAGTTTCTTTTAAAGAGATTTACAGTACTTAGATTCACCAAATTTTAATTTTGTAGCGTCATAGGAAAGCGAGTTTTGGACATTCCAAGTTTTTTCTTAAAAGGAGCTAGAACACAAGCTTTGAATATTTTTTATGACAATAGAGGGGGAGAAACTGTTTAAATTAGCTTGTATTAAGACCTCTAATCTTGATCTGCGACGTCTGTTTAAAATAAAAGTATTACTTTTAGTAATATGCCCTACTAATAGTGTAAAATTCTAATGAAAATTCACCATTATAAGGCACTTGCTGCGTCCCGAATTTTTTTTTTGTGAAAAAATATTTTTCCGGTTTTGGAAGAATTAAATTTAAATTCGCTACCATCACGCAGCTGTTGCGTCCTGACTTTTTGATTTTGTGTAAAGCAAATTATGGATATGTAGGCAAAATACGTGACCGAGTAGGTACATCTGAGAGAACATCTTAAAATATTACTTAGTTGTTTTTTTTTTTTGTTAAGTAATAAAAATCATGTAAAAGAAGCACATATTTATTAGTTTTGGTCTTTTATTAATACGCAAGACATGAATCTTACATTTTTAACATAAGTTTTCCACGCTATTTAGTGTAAAGTACGTGACAGCCTGCAGTTTCTAAATTGCAGTTTGCGGTTTTAGGAAAAAAATGGCGAAAACTTTTGTATTTAGAAAGTGCATTAATTTTAAATTGGAGCTTGCTGTAGTAATGTAATTTCATAATAGCTTGTTTTTTGTACCGTACACTGTGCTAATAATAACATAACAAAAAGTACTCACAGTTTAAGGAAGTATACGGTTGAATGGACGACCATTGTGCTTTGACTGTTAACATTGATGAAATAGTTAACCCGATAAAATTTGAGACAATTTTATAATCTACCGTTCTCTGTCAGTTATTTAGTTAAATCCGTAAACCTTGTATTAATCTTTAAATTAAGCATGGGTATAGTATTCTGGATTTGTAGATTATTTTAATGAGCCATCTAGCCCTCTGACCTCTCAGCGCTGCGACCGTAACAGGTCTTTTGTGCATGACTATTTTCTAATAGTTGCCGAAAATCGTCAGACTTTTCGTATAATCTACTATCTTTTTGGGAGCTATTTTACCTATTTCCTGGGGTGTTAGAGTCACCCCTACAAGGCATTTGAGCCTTCTGCAGAAATGAACCATGCATAGCAAGTGCTCTGTTGTTTCTGCTACTTCAGTGCAGTATCTGTAGTTTTCATTATCCGCCTTACCCATCTTAATAAGGTGACACATCACTGGGAAGTGTTTTATAAAAAGTCCTGTGATTATTCTAGAGTTGATTTGGTTCAATTGAAGAAACAGTTCAGACTTCTCTGTTGATATGGTGAGGAACCGCTTTGCCTGCTTTAAGCCTGGAGTTTTCTTCCAGTATGACACCATTTGGTACCTCCCCCAAATATCACGTTCATTTATTACATGGCTTTTTGTTAATCGACAATAGGGCTTTGGACTATAGAATGGTGTTGTTGCTGCCATTTTTGCAAGGCTACTTGCTTTCTCATTTCCTTCAATGCCTTGATGCGCTGGCACCCACATGAAAGTTATTTGGTTGTCGGTAGCTAGTTGCTTCGAGGATTGTTTGCAGTCCCAGATCAGTTTAGACTCCGTTTTGAAAGATTGCAGGGTATTTAGTACTGATAACTGTCTTGAGAAGATGTAGATCTCTCTAATGATAAATCTCCTTTGTGTGGGCCTCTGCACACACACATTTATAGCAAGCACTTCTGCTTGGAAGATATTGGAAGTTTTTCCTAGTGACTTAGCGAGTCTAAAGTTTTTTTTGTTCTAGGGGTTTGGTTGCGGCAAACTGCCATTCGCTCAAGTTACAATATTTTTATATTTATCATCCCCATTATTATTATTTTTTACCTGGAACTCCAAGTCAGAAGTCAATTTACATTATGCTTCATTTTTTATTAGCCAAAATCTCACCTTACATTCTTTAAGATATTTTTATACCTTACCCTACCTTAATTTTTGCTATTAGTTGTTTTTCTTTTCTCCGTTTTTCTTTTTTGTTTGTTTGTTTGTTTGTTTTTGGTTTTTTATCATCCTTTTTTGTGTATTTTTTTGATATGTCTTTTTTCTTCCAATTCATTATTTGAGAAAACAGGGACACATTGGACCATGGGGTTTGTCATGGCCACTTTTACATAAACAAGAGACTCATGCATAGTGCAGGTTCACATTTGGAAAGACATTTAGGTTTCCGTCTAACGTTACTATTTACAATCTATTTACAATGTACTCACACTATATTTACATTATATTAATAACAGTGCAAATATTCTTCGCCTTAATCTTCATTTCTTTGAGCATTGTTTGAGTATTTTTTGTTTGTAAAATATGCTTTAAGTTGAAGGGAGGTACAAGCACTTGTATATTATATAACAAATTTAAGTACTTATTAATAGCACTTTTATCATTTACACAACCCAACAATAAGTGCTCGGCGTTCCCTAACTCGCCACATTCACAAAAAGGCTTGGTAAAGGTATGGTAAAATCGTAGCCTGCAAATTGTTTTGACAGGGTTATTTTCTAAATTCATGTCTAGAAATCAAGGTTTTTTGGAGGACTCACGTGTAGTTCTTTGTAAGATTGTCCTTTATTGCCATTTTGGTATCGTTTTATCCAATTCTGCCATTGCTGGTTCTTTATTTCATTTAAAATATCGTTTGCCGGGCATAGAAATTCTATTGCGATGCAATCATGTAGTAAGGCTTGTTTTGCCAAAGTATCTACTTTTTTGTTTCCTCTTATTCCACCGTGTTCTTTTATCCAACAAAAAATAATTTGTTTCCCATTCATTTCAAGCTCGAATAAAGTGAGTCTAATGTTAGGTCCTCTTATTACAAGTCTTGCTCCCTCCATCTGTTTAGACCCGTGTGTATACCATACAGATAAATTGGAACTATACCACGTCAAATGGAACTATAAAGTCCAGTTTAGCTGGAATTTGATTTGTTGGTTTGGCGAGTCACTCCAATGGAATAATTTCCAGGATCTTCAAATGGCAAACCAAGTCTTCTGGTTTGAATTTGTCTGCTGGAATAGTCTTTGAGCCACTTAGCGCTGCTTCCCTTTCATGCATATCTGCAGTGGAATAATATTCAGCGTTGCCTCTATTACAGCTAAAGGGCATGCTTTGCGCTGAGGCTTGTTCTGTTTTTGGCCACTATATTATAGATGCATATATAAAAATGGGTTAACCACAGTTTGGTATATCCAATATACCACCCTGGGATTCAGCTGCGACGTCTTTCCTACGAATCAACGGCAAGTCCAGATTGCCATTGTGGCTCTCGAAAGAGGTTTTGCAAGAGTGTGTTCCAGTTCACTTTTTGGTCTGAGAAGATCATTAAATATTTCTTTGGAAAATTGTATCTGTGTTCAATTCAGAGCTGGGAGCTTTTAAATTTAGTTTCCTTCTGTTCGTGAATGGGACAAGAATTGTCTTATGAGGATTGACATTAAGCCCCCCTGTCTCACAGCAGTTCTTTACTATAGAGTGTGTCCTAAACTGGATGGGAATGTATTGCTATCTCCGTTATTATTAAAGATAGAAAGACGGTTAATATAGCAATGTTTTGTAGAATTCCATGCTCGTTCCAAATATGACTTGTATTTTGCCCTGCATCTCTTCGTTTTTGAGTTATTTTGAAAAAACCAAAATTTGTCGATTTCTTTTTTCTTCAATATCTAAGTAGGCGTTGATCTGACATGTCTAAGACTTGCAAATTATCAGGGCACTTTTTACAGAGTAATATTTTTGTGCTATTCTTCACTTTGGATTGTCATTTGTTTTTGAGCTACAGGTATCAACGTTTTTATTATGGCAGCCATATTAGATTTTTTGGCTCATGTGATAGCCTGTGAAAAGAACTTTCTAATGATGTATACCATGCTTGAGAAATCTTGTAATTGCACTGACAATTTTAAGGAAAACCGTTTTGATGATAGTAGGTTATGAAATCCAATATCAGAAAAGAAATCACAAAAAAAGTGTTCAAAAAGCAGTAAGTCATGGAGTCTTACAATAGACTTCTACTTTTAACATAATTTTCCGTAATGATTCACGATAAAAAAATATTGGGATTTAATTTACAATACTTAGTTAGGTAATAATGCTAGGTAATATTATGTGAAACAGTTTAATAACGAAACCCGGCAATAACAAATATAAACTTAAACTCCACAAAACAACACAACTAGAAACGGAACTCAACAAATAATAAAATAGAAACTTAAAAATACACTAAACAGAAAATTGTTCAACATGGCCACCGTTTTGTTCAATGCACTTTATACACCTTTTTGAAAGATGCCTGCAAACTCTGGTGAGGATGTTTTGGTTAATATGATTTATAGCTTCCGTGATTCTGTTTCGTAATTCATTGATTTTTTGTGGTAGATCGAATTTATACACTTCATTCTTCAGAGTACCCCAAAAACAAAACTCCATGGGTGTTATATCAGGACTTCGAGCACACCAATGTACCGGCCCAGTGTTACAAATGACACGATTTTTGGTACAAACATTCTTTGAGGATCCTAGCATTGTGAGCTGGACAACCGTCTTGTTGGTACCAAATCTCGTCTAAATTATCACGAACTCTTCTAATTGTTGGCAAGATATCATTTCTCAATAGATTAAGATACCTTTCTCCAGTTAAATTATTTTCATAAAAGAACGGACCAACAATAAAGTTACCTGATTTTTTTTAAAATTAACTGTCTAATCTACAAATCACAAATAACAGTTTTTTACCTAATAAGCCGCACCAAACATTAATCTAAAATATCATTTGTAATAATGGGCCGATTCATTGGTGTGCTCAAAGTTCCTATTTTTGTATCGTGAATCATTACGGAAAATTATGTTGAAAGTAGACGTCTATTGTTAGACTCCATGGCCTACTGCTTTTTGAACACTTGTTTGTGTCATTTGTTTTCTGGTATTGGATTTCATAGCCTACTATCCTCAAAACGCTTTTTCCCAAAATGGTCAGTGCAATTACAAGATTTTTCAAGCATGTTGTACATCATTGGAAATCTCTTTTCACAGGCTATCACATGAGCAAAAAATCAAATATGGCTGCCGCAATAAAAACAAACGTTGATACCTGTAGCTCAAAAACAAATGACAATCCAAAGTTGAGAATAGCACAAAAAGATTACTCTGTAAAAAATTTGCAAGTCTTAGACATGTCAGATCAACGCCTACTCTAATAATAACGGAGATAGCAATATATTCCCACCCAGTTTGGGACACACTGTATTAAGGGATGTTTGAATTAGGCAGGCTATTACAGCATCACGATTGCCCTTTACTGTTAATACAATATCATCTATGTATTCTTGGACTATAAATCCTGTTTCGCTGAATGTAGTCATAAGTTTATGAACAACGAGCGACCACAGCAGAGGGGATAGCCCTCCTCCTTGAGGATATCCTTTAGCCGTCGTTAGTATCGCGTTGGTGTCATTTGTGGTAGCTGTGATAACACGGCTTTTTAGCATTGCCTCAATCCATCTTACAATGGAGAAATCCACTTCCCTCTTTTGTTTGATGGATTGATATGAGGTGTTGCCAAAGACACCCCGATGTCAATGAAATGCACTTAGGGCTACTTCTTTGCCCTTTAAAGTTTTTTGTATACCCATCACTAAACAGTGTAGGGCATCTAATGTGGATTTGCCCTCCCGATATAGGCGAATTGTTGCACATGGAGCGGTTTTCTTGTTAAAGTTTCCCTTCTAATGTAGTTATAGTATAGTATTTATTTATTTTCAGATCTTACTGAATAGCTTATGCTTATAAATGTATTGGCCCTATATAATAGTCTGAGCATATAATAGTTATTTACTCTATAAGTGTGTTACTAGGCATACAAGACACGATCGAAATAAGTGAATCACGAGAGCTCTGGACAATAGCGTACAATTTTAAATATATCCACTAAAAGTAAAATGTCATAAAAAACTTAAAAAGAATTAAACCGACTACAAAATAGGCGCTAAAAAGCGAAAAATAGCTGGATGACAGATTTAATTGAAAAAAATTAATTTAAACCAAATATTGTTATATGCGCTACCTACTTATCTGTTTGAAGTTGGTGCCAAGCCAGTTAGGTAGTAGGTAGATAGGCTAGATCCACTCCGCCACATCGCAAGTTTCTCCGCGCCTGCAACGGAATGCGTGAGCGTGCTGGTGTTTGATCATTAACAACATATTTAGGTATTTTATTAGAATTAGAATCCGTTATTAATTAGGCTGTTTATATCACTAAGTATTATTGTGTTTTGGGCTTGGCACAGACTTCAGGCAGACAAGTAGGTAGCGCATATAATAATATTTCATTTAAATTAATTTTTGTCATTTGAATGAAACCTGTAAAGCTGTAAGTTATTTTTGGCTTTATAGTGCCTATTTTGAAGTTAGTTTATTGTTTTACGTTTGTTTATTTTTCTATTTCCATTGTGTACGTAGTGAGTACGCTATTAGAAAACTGCTATAATATAATCACAGTGCCGTATTACAGTAGACCTTTAAGTTGCATAGCTTATAAGAGGATTCCCCTCGATTTCCCTGAGATATTATCATCAGTCAGGCTTGGTGAAAATGGGACCACTTCAGGAGTATACCCTTTCAAACAAAAAAAATATTTTTTAAAATTGGTGTACAATTATTGACAAAAATATCAGTTAAACATACATAATTTTTTTTTGAGGATTTTCCTTGATTTTCCTTAGATCCCATCATCAGATACTGACTTGTTGAAAATATAGCCTTTCAATCAACAAGAATTTTTAAAATTGCTCGAATTGACGAAAGTACCGGTGAAGATACATAAAAAAATTATTTTTGAGGATTTCCCTCGATTTTCCTGAGATCCTATCATGAGATCCTGACTTGGTCAAAATGGGACGACCTCAGGAGTATACGGTTCTAAACAAAAAAATATTTTTTTAAATTGGTTCACAATTGACGAAAACATCGGTGCACATACATAAAAAATACATGCAGACGAACACAGAACTTCCTCTTCTTTTGAAGTCGCTTAAAAATTCTCGTGCTTATTGTTCAGAAAACAAAAATTTTGGTGAAAGAATATTGGAATTCGCTTTTATAGTAAAAGTTGCATAGGTTACAATAGGCTTTTCCTCGATTTCCCTGAGATCCCATCATCAGATCCTGACTTGTTCAAAATATGCAACAATTCCTGTTGAAATGTTGGTGTTTGTAAATAGTTCAAAAAGTACGGGCCCGTTAAATTAAGAAGCGACGAAAAGCAAGTGAAATTTGTTTGGAGTTTCAGTAAGTTTGGACTATTTATCTGCTAAATTATGTTGTATACTACCATAATCTTGTTTGTATGGCACGATGTACTATTGAGATTCTAAAATAAATACTAATAACACTAACAAGGTTCGCCTTTAGTGGATTGTTTAAATTATGTATTGTTGTAACCCATTTTGTTCAGTATTATTTGTCTGGTTTAATTATCTATATTTGTTAGAATTTTCTGTAATTTGTATTGGTTTGTATGAAGTGTGCAACAATAACCCAATTATTATACAAGGTGCCCGGTTTTTGAGGCTCACCATGGGGAACTCGCTTATCTTTAGAGATACGAGGTCGTTTTTCAAAAAGAAAACTTAGATATCTTTTTTTTAAAGTCTGGACACAGCAAGTGCGTTATAGTAGTAAATTTTTATAAAAATGTTTTTAATAGTAAATATGTTTTTTTTAAAGAAATCTGACATCAAATTTGGTTACCAATATGACCTATATAGTAGAAACGATGTATCATATTTCACCCAAATAATTGTTTAAAAATGTGCAAAAATTTTCAGAAAATAAACTTAAAATGTTGCTGAAAAGCTGGTCTCCTGGCCAACTAATCTTATAGGTTAAAAGCAGATTGAACTGTTCAAATTTGAAGCATTTAATTAAAATTCGCTACCATAACGCACTTTCTGCGTCTCAAATTTATTTTCTTACAAACATGCATTATATTTAGATGGAAAATGCAAAAATGCAATAATATAAGTCGTGCTTGATTAAAAAAGAAGAAAATTTGTATCACCAACGATTTATGGGCCATCCTGTGATTGTAGAAATAATTTTGTAAGATGTAGCTCAAGACACCCTTTATATAACGTATACAATGTGTTCTTGTATCTAGTATAATAACGAATTTTTTAAAAGAAAAGTCACTAAAATCGAAATTTTCGATTTTCGTATTTTCCAGTTTTCACGAAAAATTTATTTCAAGTAGACCCTTTCTCTGATGCTTTGGCAGTAGTTTCAATTATAGGGTTATAATACATGAAGAAAAAATTTTGTACCCCTTTTAAGCACATTGCACAGTGTGAGATTTGGCATACTTAAAGTTCATATAAGGAAGGAGAGCGCAAAGATAAAATATATGTATAATATGTGTTACAAATACCTTAAACAATGCTTTTTTCTAATTAGACAGTAGGATTCCCAGTGCTAGGTTTGAGCTGACGGTTAATATATGAATATGTCAATGTCATCTTACTCTATTCTCGAACACGTCCATATGGATTGCTTCATATGTTCATACTGAATATAAACTTGTTTTTCAGTTCCTAAAAAAAGTAACTACAAATTTAATGAAGTAATTGAACGTTACGTTACGATTTTAGTGAATTTTTCACGAAACATAATATTTTATTTCTGTGATTTTTATTTTATTTCCATTTTGGTATTGGGTTTTTTAGTGAATTTTCTTAAAAAGTTAAAACTACCTTCCTTTTACAAGTGGCTTGCTTAAGTCCGTTAGTCAGGAAAATCGGACCAGTTTTCCTGGAAATTTTTTAGGTTTTCTTCCGAAAATGTGTTATACCTCTGGAAATAACAAAGCTATGTCAACCGAACTGGATACGCGGCTTTATATTATAGAATATGAATTACACAAGAAAATTTAGATACATATTAGGTATATATGTAATTTGAATATTATGAATTTTTTAGCAAATTTTCGTTTAACAAACATTATGTAAAATAATTTTAGTGTTTTTGAAGAAATCATTTTTAGAATTTTTTGTAAAGTGTTGGTAATAATAAATGTATAAGTTGTAACAAAAATATTTCACATTTGCGTGAAAAATAAATGTTTAGCAAATTACTTTAACGAATTTTTGTAAAGAAAGTGGCAATTTTCGTTAAAGAAATTGTTTGAAAACTTTTATGCAAACTTTTTTTTTTAATTTTGTCAAAAAGCTTTTTGTGGATAATTATATTTTAGCAGGTGTGTAAATAACTTGAAGAGGTGCGTTGCCCAGGAAAATCGTAACAGTTTTTTTTTTGGGACATATTAAGTTTTTTTCAGAAAATTATTTTACTTTTTCAAACAAAGTTATTTTGTTGAAACAAGACTCTTTCTACTATTGTAGGTTATACCAAATTCCATGCCTTATATTTAAAAAAGACATATTTGCCATAAAAATATTTTTATGAAAATTCACTACCATAACGCACTTGGTGCGTCCAGACTTTTTAGAAAGTAGCATTTTCTGTTAACAATACGTTCTCCTATTGAAAGTAACAATAAACTGTCAAAATTTTGTCTTTATATGACAGTACCGAATTTTCCCCAAAGCACTCTTACACATACAATAAATCTAATATTATTAGGGAGATAATAGAGCAAACCATATCATGTTATACATTATTGTAATCAGAGAAAAATGTGTTTTCCAAAATGTAAAAATCCAATATGGCGCCCATAAGAAAAAAAGTTCACAACCTCTGTAGAGTTGCCACTCTGAAACGATTCGCATTTTTAGATTCCTTGTTCAAAAGTGTCCTAACAATGTGTTTGTTGCAAATAGTTTTCGAGAAAATTGGAAAATACGAAAATCAAAAATTTCCTTCCATAAACGATATCTCAGTTTTCTTTTTTGAAAAATGATCAGCACCGGATTAAGCCGTAATTTAACCGGCCTCGTATCTCTCAAGATAAGCTAGTTCCCCCTGGTGAGTCGAAAATCGGACACCTATATACGAGGGCGGGTCAATAAGTCAGTTACTTTTTGAATGAAACACATGTTTTTTGACCAAAAGTCATTTCATTTCTCAACATAGTCTCCTTTGAGCTCTATACACTTTGTCCAACGTTTCTCCAGTTTTCTTATCCCTTCCAAAAAATTAGATTTGTCGAGGTCCTCAAAATAGGGATTTGTTTGTGAGCTGATTTCATCACTGGAGTCAAATCGCTTTCCGCCGAGCCATTTTTTTAAGTTTGGAAACAAGAAATAGTCACTCAGGGTTAAATCCGGAGAATAGAGCGGATGAGGGAGCAATTCGTAGCCCAATTTATGCAATTTCGCCATGGAGACTACACATGTGTGCACCCTTGCATTCTCTTGGTAGAAAAGAAGTTTTTTCGTGTCGAAATGCGGTCGTTTTTTCTTCAAATCGTCATTGAATCGGTCCAGTAAGTTGGTATAATATTCGCTATTGATTGTTCTTCCCTTTTGAAGGTAATCAATGTAAATTATACCGCGTGCATCCCAAAAAACAGTCGCCATGACTTTATTGGCTGACAAACCCACCTTGTCCTTCTTCGGCGCCGATCCGCACAGAGAAATCCGCTGTTTTGACTACTGTTTGATCTCTGGTGTGTTGTGGTGAATCCGTGTTTCGTCCACGGTTACGAAACGGCGCAAAAACTCGTCCCTATTGCGGTTGAACAACGCCAAAAACTCCTTTGAAGTTGCCACACGTTTGCGTTTGTGGTTGATTGTGAGCAAACGCGGCACCCATCTTGCGGATAGCTTTCTCATACCCAAGTGCTCATGCAAAATCGAAACCACTTAACTATGTGATATGCCTATGGCTTCCACAATCTCCCGCACTTTCAATCTCCGATGGGCCAACACAATATCGTGAATTTTTTCAATTGTTTCGGGTGTAGCGACCTCAACTGGGCGTCCAGAACGTTCGGCGTCATTTGTGCTTGTACGGCCGTAACGAAATTCAGTAAACCACTTTTTTACCATGCAAATTGATGGTGCAGAGTCCCCATAGTATTTATAAAGCTTAGCCTTGGTTTGAGTGATGGTTTTTTCCGCAAAAAATTATGTTTGATGAGCACATGAAATTCACTTTTTTCCATTTTCGTTATAACTCAAGAGGTTGTCTGCTTTCAATGGCTATCTAACACAAACTAAATAACGCAGTTTGTTAAAAATTTGACAAGAGTCAACTGACAGATGCTTGTTGACAGGAGCAGTGTTGCCTTCTTGTAAAGAGACGGGAAATTCAATAACACACGGACTTATTGACCCGCCCTCGTATAAACAATATCAGATCTGCAGATCAAAATCGTTTAGACATATTGGGTACGGTTATTACTATTCAGCTCGTTATTTCTTACCTCGAGAACTAAATTGTAAAACTTGAAGAGAACTCTAGACTTATGCAACTGCTAATCATAGGTTTCTGGCGAAAACTGATTTGTGGGCCAACCTGAATTTTACGTTTTTTTATTATGAAACTACATATTAACCAGAATTGATATCTGGTTGTAGATTTTTAGTTTAGAACTTAGTTGTTGTTATAATGCATAAATATATTTACATATTTTTGAATAATATAAATGGCAATACATCTGTACATACTTTACTATTACTAATAATGAATATTACCACTGTAAGGTTACGACACAACCGGTCTAAGCAGGTAGTTAGAATGTTATTTGGTTAAATATAGAATTACTTTTTGACTGCCCCAGGATACATAAGAACCAACCATAATTTAAGACAAAGACCTGATAATTAATACTTGAGGCCTTATTTATTTAGAATGCGGTCTCATATTTAATGTGCTATATTTCATTGATAAGTTCATGGCCCCATGTTACATATTGTTATCCGCATTAGCCATGCGTTATTATTACAACAGCTTTAAGATTAGTTTCACTCATAAACGTAATGAATTATCAGATCAGTTACGTTAGATTATTTTCAGTTGTGACTGTGGATACATATTTTAAACTTAAAACTTTTTAAATACAGGGAGAATAGACCAGCAGAATATCAATCACTAGCCACTGCGATTTGCAAAAAGTCTGGACGCAGCAAGTACTATATGGAAGTGAATTTTTATTAAAATGTTTTTAATAGCAAATATGTCTTTTTTTATTGAGAGCGGGTATCAAATTTGGTTACCAGTATAACATATATAGTAGAAACAGTAATGTAACATACTTCAGCAAAATATCTGTATTGTTTGAAAATGTACACAAATTTTCGACAAATAAACTTTAAAAGTTCCTGAAAAAACTGGTTTTCTAGCCAACGAAACAGAGGTTAATAGCAAATTGAGTTATTGAAATTTGAATCATTTAATAAAAATTATCTACCGAAACGCGCTTACTGCGTCCAGAATTTGTTTTCTTATAAACATACAATTTAGATTAATTTCGATGAAAATGCAAGAATATAAGGGGTGTTCGATTAGAAAAAAAAAATTGTATCACCAACGACTTATCGCCTACGCTGTGATTATAAAAATAATTTTATAAGATGCAGCTCAAGACACTCTATAATTAACATATGCAAAATTTTCTCGTATCTTGTATAATAACTGATATATTGAGCATTACCGTAGAAATGTGTCACCCTGTCACCACTGAAACTAACCCCGGATATGGGTTCTAGGGCTCCTAGTTTGCGCTCATCTGAAAAAATATTTTCAAAATCCAAAGTCGCTGTCTCCTCCATAGCGACTTTTTTTTACGAAAATTCTCAAAAAATATAGAGTATCAATTAAACCATAAACTCTAACCAAGACTACTGCCAAAGCATAATTTGAAATAAATTTTCAGCAAATATTTTAGTAAAATGAAGGACAATGACGGTTGAAGCTGAAACTTAGGGTTTTGTAACACACACTTCTTGCCACATTTTTTCTACATAATGCGTATTCGTTTTAGGTTCTTTGTCTAGGAGTTGCTAATTTTGACGTCTAATTGTGACTTTTAGGTACGTTTTATGAAGAAAAACTATAAAATTTTCAAAGTAATTTTTCTGGTACTTCCTGACCTTTTTGAGCCAAAAAGCTTACTCTTTGTCTGTAATATACAATATATTTTGTTACCCACACAAAATATTTTGTTTTTGTGCGTTGCTCATCAGTGGCACCCAAAAATTTTTCAAATGCCTATAAGTGTTTTTTTCTTTTAGCCTAGAGATCTACATTTTGGTACGTAGTACACCTACGTAACAAATTTGATTGCCATAGTTTTTTTATTTCCAGAGATACAAAAAAAAGTTTGGGCGCAGCAAGTGCGTTATGGTAGTGAATTTTCATAGAAATGATCTGGCATCAAATATTTTATTATAACTTTTTTTGTTGTAACATAGAAATCTAAATTTTGGTGCGTAGTTTACTTTTTATATCGTTAACCTGCCTATCAAATTTGGTTATTATAGCTTTTTCAATTTTTGAGATAAAAAATTTTTTCGAAAGAAAACTCAAAATATTTCCAGAAAACCTCGTCCGATTTTCCTGGCCAACGAACCTATCCAATATTCATAGTTTTTTCATTCGAGGAAAATGGAAATGTTAATTTTTTTTGTTTTGTTTTCAAGCGAATACCGAAAGAACTAGACTTTTTTAACTATGACATTGTTAGGACACTTTTTTGTGGGTAATCTTTGATCATATTTTCACAGGCGTTCCTGATCCAACAATACTAAACTTAATTTTTCTTATGGGCGCCATATTGGATTTTTGAATTTTTGAAAAGTGTTTATTTTTCTGTTTACAATAATATACTACACGATACGATCACATTTTACACATTAGCAAAATTTGAAAAATCGTTTCGTGCTTTGGTTTCTACTTGGTTCGCTTGAGCAGAAACTCTCCACACTCATCTGGAAAAAGCCGCATATCCCTAGGTGCATACTATTATCTGAATCTGAGCACACAAAATTATTCTTCAATATAATCACGGAATACCAGATAAATGATGAAATTAAAAGTTTTCTAATGAACAAACAGAGCCTCGGTCGTTCAGTGGCAAGAACCTGTGCCTCTGGATCGAAAGGTACTGGGTTCGATCCCAGCGTTTTCCTTTCACTTTTTCAGTACAAACTGTAACATTAACATCAACCGAGGTTCTGGAATTGTATTTGAGCAAGTTGAATGTCTGCACATTCCGCCCTTCGGAGGGGGAGTAAAGCCGTCGGTCCCATGTCCATGCGATGTTGGGCACGTTAAACGTCCCTATCCTCCTTACAGAAAGGCAGGGGTTCGGCAAAATTTTCAGGATAGTGAGGTGAAACTGTTCCCGGCGTTGGTGATTGGCCATAGTCGTGGAAATAGGCCGACGTTAAAGAAATAAAAAACTCTAGACGCAGCAAGTGCGTTATGGAAGTGAATTTTCATAAAAATCAATTTGGTTACCGGTATAACCTATATAGTAGGAACAATGTACCATATTTTATCAAAATAATTATTTGAAAATGTACAAAAATGTTCCGAAAATAAACTTTAAATGTTTCTAAGAAAACTGGTCCCCTAGACAATGAACCTTGGGTTAATAGCAAATTGAGTTATTGAAATTTGAAACATTTAATGCCCTTGCCGCGTTTATACAAACCTTTTTCGAAAATAAAGTTAAATGTTGGTTTCCTAACCAACAAAACTTACGTTAATAGCAAACTGAGTTATTGAAATTTGAAGGATTTAATGAAAATTCGCTACCAAAACGCACTTACTGCGTCCAGATTTATTTCTTTCAAACATACATCATATTTCTATAAAAAAATGCTAAAATGCAGTAACGAATTTGTTCTACAAAAATTAGCTAAAAATTATAGACCGTTAAATGAAGGTAAATGACGGTTGAATCTGAAACTTAAGGGTTCGCAGAACACTCTTCTTGCAACATTTTCTTTTCACAATCCGTATTTGTTTCACGTTCTTTGCCTAAACATTACCAATTTTGACGTTTTCAATTGCGAGTTTGACGTTTTGAGGAAAACTCCAAAATTTGTTTCTTTAGCTTCCCGTAACTTTTTGTCCTTAAACTTAGAGACCTAAATTTTGGTACATGGTTCACTCTTTTTAATACAAATACGCGTACCAAATTTGGTTGCCCTCGCTTTGTTATTTCAGGAGATATAAATTTTTTTAGAAAGAAAACACAATTTTTTTTTGCGAAAACCTGTTCTGATTTTCCTGGCCAACGAACTTATCCAAGCCACTTGCAGAAGGAAGGTACTTACCAAATTTGATCAAGATCTGTCCATTATTTTTTGAGTTATCGGAACTATATATATATATATATATATATATATATATATATATATATATATATATATATATATATATATATATATATATATATATATATATATATATATATATATATATATGTATGTATGTAAACACGGATCTCCCATTAGTGAATTTTTTTAAGATGCAGCTCAAGACACTCTATAATTAATGTATACAATTTTTTTTTCGTATCGTGCATAATAACGGATATATTGAACTTTAAAGATTTTTTACGAAAATTCGACAAAAATGATATACCATTAACCGATAAACTCTATAGCCAACGCTACTGTCAAGGCATCAGAGAAAGGGTCTATTTGAAATGAATTTTCTGGGAATATTTTAGTGAAATGAAGGACAATGACGATTGAAACTAAGACTTCAGGCTTTGTAAAACATTCTTCTTGAGACATTTTCCTTCCATAGCTCATATTAGTTTCAGGTTCATTGTCTGAATATTACCAATTTTGACGTTTAAAATCGCGACTTTGACGTTTTGAAGAAACCACAAAAAAATTTTTTAATGCCTGTAACTTTTTTGTCCTTTAACCTACATAGCTAAATTTTGGTAGGTAACTTACCTATAATGATATGACATTTGGTTGCCATTACTTAGTTAATTTTGGAGATATAAAATTTTTTCGATTTTTTTCGAAAGAAAACACAACATTTTCCGGGAAAACCTCGGCGTATTTACCTGGCTAACTAACTTATCCAAGCCACTTACGAAAGGAAGGTACTTACCAAGTTTTATCAAAATCGGTCCATTATTTTTTAAGTTACAGGTATGACACATAAATATATATATATATATATATATATATATATATATATATATATATATATATATATATATATATATATATATATATATATATATATATATATATAAACCGACTTCGGATTTGGGTTCCAGGGGTCCTAAATAGCGCTCATTTGAAGAAATTTTGTCAAAATTCAAAAGTTGGGATCTCCTCATTAGTGAATTTTTTTAAAGAAAATTCACTAAAACACAAGTATATTATATATATTTATGTATAGGTGAAACCGTTCCATATATAATACAGTCGTAGAGTTTTCCCGTGGCTTCACAAGTGCTTGTTTTAAGAAATTTTCTTTAAAAAAAATCACTAACGAGGAGATCCCGACTTCGAATTTAGAAAAAATTTCTTCAAATGAACGCGAACTGAACCCATATCCAGGGTAATTTTCAATTATATATATATATATATATATATATATATATATATATATATATATATATATATATATATATATATATATATATATATATATATATATATATATATATAAAGTGAAACTGGATATGGGTTCTAGTGGGTCTAGTTCGCGCTCATTTGAAGAAATGTTTTCAAAATTCAAGTCGGCATATCCTCATTAGTGAACTTTTTTCTAGAAAATTCACTTAAAAGAAATTAGATCTGTCATTTTCATGATCAATCTGACATTGAAGGCAATAATTTAGTGACATATTATGATCAGGATTGTCAAGAAAATACTACTGTCTTTCATTCTTTCATACTACATTTAACGAAATCATAAAAATAGTCAGTAAAGCTGTACCAAACCTCTCAAATATTTACAGTAGTAATAATCTAAAAATATTGATAACAAAAAGCATAAAAAATGGTAAATTCTTTAGTGGTCTCTGCCATTCGCCTTGCGTCAGAAGTGCACTTCATATTGGAATTTAGTGTTTTTCCTGCCTATGATTTCTTGTCACCTTTCAAGGTGACACTATAAACTAAGTGTAACGTTCTGTACATTTACTATTACATTATATTATTATATTCTGTGCCACATCACTTATTATGCTGAAGCTGTGTTAAGAGAATTTAATATTTCAAAAGAGGTTATTGCACAACATCCATCACAATAGAAATCTCTATATACCATTTCAAATTGTTAATAATTGCATTTGTGCGTCATTTAAGGCCGTGACGCATTCTCGAATCGAGTAAAATATTAAATGTGGCATTAATCTGTTACAAGTAAAAGGATAGCGGACGTATCAATCTCGAGAAATTTAGTTTCAACGTAACAATGGTTTGAGGTAGTTTCGTGATTATAGCGAGATTAAATGTTCATTGTACCTATGAAGACATTAACCGATGTGTTTCGGACTATCTTTTAATTTCTAATTCACTTCCCATTTTCTATATACAGTGTGTTCCAGTTTCAGGCTGCATGTATAGGTAACTTTGTTATTATAAGGTACAGGGCAAGTCAACGATTAAATAAAATAGATTTTTCGTTTATGGGTAAATTTTTATAATAAAATGTACGTATTATATTGTATGGTTACTACGTGTGCGCATTCGCCCTGTCAAGCTATACTGGTCGAAGCACAAGAACTTCCCCTGAACGTGCGTTGTAACTTCCTGGCTAAGAAGTATGTTATGAAACTCAGAGGGTACCATAAAGATAGAGCCGATGTGTTAACACAACTGACCAACTCATGCCTATCCAATAATTGGGAAAAGAAAAACAACCCGCCATTAGTGGACTCTTTTTTAGCCACGGAGAATGTACCGAAGTTCGAGACTCAGTCAATTCTCCCATTGTTTGCTTTGACACTTATAGCCATTTTAAAAGAAGTTCCAGTAATTGTTCCCATATACACAAATATACCAGCCATAAACGTCTCCATTTTTTATGAACTAGTTAATCAATATCCAGATCACAAGTACATTTGCACCGGTAGGTCAAGAAACAAAAACGGCACGGGATGTGCATTCTTCATCGAAGCAGACAATGTTAAATGTGAATTTCACTTACATAGAAGCGCGTCAACTTTTACAGCTGAGAGAACAGCAATTTATATGGCTCTAACCTACATTTTAGAACAAAATATAGCGGACGCTCTTGTAATCAGTGATTCAAAATCAATACTTCAAGGGTTAAAAAAACTGTCTATTAAAAACTACAAAGATGAGATCATTTGTGCTTTGAAAAAAGCATACAACGAAATCTGCGAGAATAATCAAAATGTAATTTTTGTTTGGGCAAAGGCGCATTCTGGGATCCCAGGAAATGAAGCGGTAGACATATTGGCCAAAAACGCAATCATTAATGGAAATAAAATCAACAAAATTCTCCTATCCGACATTATGTGTGGTTTTAAAACAGAAGCCGAACTAGAATGGGAAAATATATGGCATAAATTTGTTTCAACGTCACAAAATCATTATGTGCAAATCCATCGTTCACTTCCTCGCAAAATATTTCACATAGAACAAAACACCACCTCAAGGGCGTATACCCGGTCAATTACAAGGATGAGGCTAAATCATGGACGGTTTCCTGCATACCTCCATAAAATAGGTATTATAGAAAGCCCAAAATGTTCCTGTGATAGCGAATCCATTGCAGACTTAAATCACCTTATATTTGCCTGTGAAAATTACAGTTTACCTAGACAGTCACTTCTGGAGAACCTAATAAACATCGGCACTGAACTTCCGACATGCATTGTCACAGTGTTAGCATAAGAAAACACTAAGATATATAGGATCTTAGTTAATTTTTTAAACCAGGCAGCTATAACATTATAAAAGTGAAATCCTCTCTCATAGTAGCCACATCTGGTTTGTTCTGCCAAAATTGGCTCCTCGGCTTGAAGCATTGTGTCCTTGTGTTTTTCCCATTATATACTTAGAAATATATATATATATATATATATATATATATATATATATATATATATATATATATATATATATATATATATATATATATATATATATATATATATATATATATATATATATACAGTGTGGAACAGCCAAATGGAATAAATTCGATAACGGATAAATGAGGGCGTGTTGGGAAAAACGCTTGGACACGTCGATTTGTATTTTTAACTGCGCATCTTTTTCAAGAAAAAAAAATTATATAGGGTGCGTCATGTGACAGTGGCCAATACCAACTTTCTTATTTTAAATACAAGCCCCTGTATATTATTAATTTTTTGGATTCTTCAGAAAATTCTAGACATAATTCATGTACAATGTCCTATACCTATCTTCAACTGTTTCGGAAATATTAAGTATTTTCAGATTTATTACAAAAAATTAAAAAAAATTAAAAATAGAAAATTATTTTATTTCACAAATTCTAATAAGAAATACTGATTATTTCTTAATAATTTAAAAAAACAAAAAAAAATTAATGTCAATGTAGTAAATGTTCAAAATGCTCGCCACGAACATCTTGGCAACATGCTAATCTGGTATAGAAATGTCTTCTAACATTACTCAACATCTCAGGCGTGACTGATCTAATCGCAAGCGTGATTCGTCTTTTTAAGTCATCTAAGTTGAGGGGCTTAGTTTTGTATACAATACTTTTGACATATCCCCACAAAAAGTAGTCTAATAGCGACAGATCAGGAGATCGTGCTGGCCATTCTATCGATCCGCGCCTCCCTATCCACCGATTTGGAAAAATTTGGTTCAGGTACTGCCGGACATTGATTTGGTAATGGGGCGGTGCTCCATCTTGCTGAAACCATATTTTATTGGCAGGAACTTGTGGGTTTGCTGGATCTGGATATAAGTTTGTCAAAGTTGGCACGACATTATTTTGGAGCAGTTCTAAATATTTATCCCCATTCAAGTTGCCATCAATGAAAAAGGGACCTACGATATGATTTCCAACAATTCCTGCCCAAACATTAACTTTTTCAGGATATTGCGTATGTTCCTCTCTCATCCAATGAGGATTCTCATTAGACCAATAGCGGCAATTTTGACGATTAACATGACCGTGAAGTGTAAATGTGCTCTCATCAGAAAACAAAACATCTTCTAATTGGATCACATTGTTATCTAACATTGCCATCATTTGTTCACAAAAATACGTTCTCCTATCGAAATCGTCCTCCATGAGCTCCTGAGTTGGTATCATTTTATAGGGATGCATTTTACTTTCCTTTAATGTTCGAAAAATTGCTGTGTGGCTAACGTTGAATAGTTGGGCTGCTTGTCGACCAGAAGTATGTGGGTTTTCTTGAAACTCAAGCGTAATATCCAATTTCGTATCATCACTTACTGCATTGGCAGCTACTTTTTTTATCTGTCTCACATGACCAAGCTCGCGAAACTGCTTTTCTATTTTCCTAATTGTTCCTTGGGATACAGGCGGCAAATTTGGAAATTTTTCGTGAAATAAGCGAGACACTTCCATCTGTGTCCGTGTGTTATCTCCATAACCAATCATTTGTAGAATGGTTATTTTGTGCATTTCTGTTAAATGAACCATTTTTCTGATATTATTACGTACAGTTAACGAAATTCAAACGACAATAGCACTGACACTAATCACTACTGTCATGCAGGCAGACAACAAGTTGCTAAGGCTACGAGTTTTATACGAACAGAAAGAAAACTGTTTTTGTTTTTGTTTCATTTCATATCAGTAAAAAGAAACGCAGGAATGGTTTTTGTTTACTTTCTCATTATCAAGAGCTGAATGGGAAATAAGTATTGAATGCAATGTAGCGAATTTGTGAAATAAAATAATTTTCTATTTTTAATGTTAATTTTTGTAATAAATCTGAAAATACTTAATATTTCCGAAACAGTTGAAGATAGGTATAGAACATTGTACATGAATTATGTCTAGAATTTTCTGAAGAATCCAAAAAATTAATAATATACAGGGGCTTGTATTTAAAATAAGAAAGTTGGTATTGGCCACTGTCACATGACGCACCCTATATAATTTTTTTTTCTTGAAAAAGATGCGCAGTTAAAAATACAAATCGACGTGTCCAAGCGTTTTTCCCAACACGCCCTCATTTATCCGTTATCGAATTTATTCCATTTGGCTGTTCCACACTGTATATATATATATACATATATATATATATATATATATATATATATATATATATATATATATATATATATGTATATATATATATATATATATATATATATATATATATATATATATATGTATATATATATATATATATATATATATATATATATATATATATATATATATATATATATATATATATATATATATATATGTGTGTGTGTGTGTGTGTGTGTGTGTGTATGTATGTTTGTACACATGTGTTTATAAATTGTTCACAAATAGCCTAACTTATAAATTAACTCATTTCACAGATCAACATATCATACTACCATCTCTTTTATAATATGTAGTATTATCTATCTTGTAATCTCTAATCATTATGCTATTTAAGTCCGACAGATCCTACCATTTTACCATTTCTAAAAATGATATAAAAATAAGCCTGTAGCTAATGGGACTTGTTTTTCAAAGCCATCCCCTACACCTACACCTACAAGTGTGCGCATTTTAATATTATTTTGGACTGTAAAGAGGAAGGATTCTTTTAACAATTTTTTTTGGCGAAAATAGACAGTTTTCGCAGATTTTTTTGTTTCTGTGTAAATCATTGTTTATAAGATTTTTGTGAAATTTTGGTAATTGATAATAAATGTTTGACAAGTTAATGTAAAAAAACAATGTTTTTGTGATTTTCGTGAAAAAAAATTCATGCAAATTTTTTGCAAGGTCGTTAAAAAGCGTCTTGTGATTAATTATATCTTGGTAGGTGGGTAAATAGGTTGAAGAGATTTGTTTGCGAGGACAGTAGATGTCTGTGAACCCCCGCAAAACGATCATTGTTCCATTCACCAGAAGAAGAAGGTTGGACAAATTAAAACCACCTATTCTTATGGGGGAAACCATTCCATTTTCGGACCAAGCAAAATATCTGGGAGTTACCCTAGATAAGAAGCTCAACTGGGACATACAGTTAGAAAATGTTATCCGCATGGCTAAAATGTCCCTGTGGACCTGCCGGAGAATCTGTGGTAACAACTGGGGAACAAACCCCCAACAGATGTACTGGCTCTATGTAGTGGTTATCAGGCCAATGATAACATATGGAGCCATAGTTTGGTGGCCTAAGGTACTTCGTGGTATCGCGAGGGCCAAACTGGCTCATCTACAGAGACAAGCTTGTCTGATGATAACGATAAGCGATAAGCACCGCACCATCAGCCGCTCTGGAGGTCCTCCTCAATATTCCCACACTTCACATATGGTTGAAGAGGGTGGCGAGGTGGACAACGTACAGACTAAAACAAACGGCAGATAACATGCCGAGGGAAGTCAGTCTGAGAAGGCCCGGTCTCCTTGATGACAGTGATTGTCGCAGGATTCTGGGAATGGTCTCAGACTTGATGCCTACAAAAATCAGCAGAGATCTGTCTTTCAAGATCGTCCTCCCGGAAAGGGAAGACTGGGACCGGAACCAATCGACCCTGTTGAGAGCGGACCTCTGCTGGTACTCTGACGGCTCCAAAACAAATTTGGGAGTAGGTGCCGGCGCATATGGGGGCAGCACCGATGCTAGACTATCAGCTAGCCTCGGCAAGTACGCAACCATACACCAGGCAGAAGTGTATGCTATCGAGATGTGTGCACGGGAAAGTTTAAAAGACCTGTGCACAAACAAATCGATAAAGATATATGCAGATAGCCAAGCTGCAATAAAGGCTCTTGGTTCCTACCGGTGTAATTCAAAGACGGTATGGAGTTGTAAATCTGCCCTGAACGAATTGGGCAGCTGTAATGAGGTGTCGCTGGTCTGGATACCGGGTCACTCGGACCATGATGGCAACGTTGCGGCCGACGCGCTTGCCAGGAGTGGTGCCCAGAGTGACTTTGTCGGACCAGAACCGGTGCTGGGAATAACATATTGCACAGCAAAACGCATCTTAAAGACCTGGACAGAAAGAATGACAATCCAATATTGGCAAAATCTTTCAGGATTAGCCCACTCTAAGGCCTTCATAAATGGCCTGTCTGAGTCAAGGGCTAAGAAACTTCTAGAGATGAACAGACAACAACTGAGTACTCTAGTCGGCCTGTATACAGGACACTGCCGCTTGCGGCATCATATGCACCGTATTGGGGTCGGTCAGGAGACCGAGTGCCGGCTGTGTACAGAGAATGATGAGACAGCAGAGCACGTGCTGTGTTCCTGTCCGGCAGCGGACAGGACTAGACACCTGCTCTTTGGCAAGGTAAAGCTTGCTCCAGAGGATCTGGATCAACTTTCGCCCACAAAGGTTATCGACCTCTGTAGGAAGCTGGATTTGTTGGGCGAAATATAGACATTAGGCGTGAGCCACAATAGACCTTATGGTCGCGGTGGAGGGACCGATATGGACCACTCACATTCAAACCTAACCTAACCTAGTACATAATAATAAAGCGTTACTTGTGATTTTTTGGATAAAATTCTAATTAATTCTTAAACCATACATTCTACATATTATATCAAACCAATAATAAGAAAGTTTTCGAATTACACCTAGAATTTATTCATTCACTGTTTGGTTTCATTCGCTGCGGTTTATGTTAAACCATTCCACATTTGGTACGTAGAATCACTTTATCCATTTAAAAAAATAGGAACTCTACATTTTTTCATCACAGTTCGATGGATCACATTTTTCTGAATGCGGAGATACCCCATATGTATGGTCTAATATTACAGCTTTCAATACAGGGTGGAAATTTAATACCGGAATATTAAAAGTAAACAGAAATTCAATTTTCGAAAATAAACAATAAAAACGTCCCTTTCTTATAATAAATATTCAAAATGTTTTCCATTCACTTGCACACAACGAAATAACCTGCTCTGGAATTCTTCACTGACTCTTATCTTAAATTTCTTATCTTGTCTTTTATCTAAAACGTACTTGGTATCATTAATCGTTTCTTATTAACTACCAGTGTGAGAGGTGAAATTTAACAGTTATGTTTTATTTTGTGGTGTAATGTGTTGAATCCACGGTCTCCTAATAAATTAGCCGTAATTTTTTCCCGATAATTTCAATTAAGTTTTGGTCTAATGCGATACTTAACTGAAACTCTGCGAACAGAAATAATAATGATGATTGTTAATGATGATTAGGTATGGTGATATGTGTAAAACACAGGCACAAGTTGTTAACCTATTTAATTAGAAACATCCAGATTTGCCCCTACTAAGCCAGGGAACTGTGTCCAATATACATTTACAGTTTCGTGATTATGAACACGTTAAACCACTGCCTAGGAGACCCAACTTTGTTGAAGAAGATGTATAACACAATATTTCATTGGCTTTTCAAGAAGAACCAGCAACTTCTACCCGTCAAGTTGCACGTGAAAATGATGTTAGTCAATCAACAGTTTTAAGGTGTCTCAAAAACGAAAAATGCATCCCTATAAACTACATGTTCAAGAGTTGACGGTGATTCTGACAGAAGACTGTGAACAACTGCTGGAAATGTTACATAGAAATGTTATTTCTTCTGCTGACGTTCTGTTTTCCGATTAAGCAACATTTCTTTTGAATGGCGATGTAAACAGGCAAAATTGCAGATACTGGGCTGCCGAAAACCCCCACTAGATGCGACAAACACACACTCAGCGTCCTCAGAAGTTGAACGTTTGGGCTGGTATCATTGGTAATCACGTAGTTGGACCTGTTTTTATAGAAAATCTAAAGGGTCCAAGATATTTAGAAATGCTAAGAGAACAGGTTGTCCCAATGTTAGCAGAATTGTATACAAATGTAATGGAACATAATATTCCCCATGAAATGATATGGTTTCAACAAGACGATGCACCGCCCCACTTTGCTCCTCAAGTACGGGAGTATTTACACGAAGTCTTTCCACAAAGATGGATTGGACAAAGATGTTTCGTAGAATGGCCCGCTAGATCACCAGATCTTACACCTCTTGTTTTCTTTTTATGGGGATACCTTAAAAACAGAGTGTATAAAACGCAACCTGCTGATTTAGATGATTTGTAAATGAAAATAACAACAGAAATTAGGAACGTAACGCCTGGCGTGTTGAACAGAGTTAGGGAAGAATTCCAGAGCAGATTATTTCGTTGTGTGTATGTATCCGCACGATAACTCAAAAAGTTATTAACCGATTTTGATGAAACTTGGCAATAATCTTTGCTTTATTAATGGCTTGGACGAGTTCGTTAGCCAGGAAAATCGGACAAGGTTTTCCGTAAAAATATTGAATTTCCTTTTAAGGTGTATATATATATATATATATATATATATATATATATATATATATATATATATATATATATATATATATATATATATATATATATATATATATATATATATATATATATATATATATATATATATATATATATATATATATATATATATATATATATATATATTTATCTGTCAAAAAGAGAAGCTTCAAAATTTAAGTGAAAAGAAAATTTAAAATTACACTGTTTTCGTTAACAAAATAGTATGGAAATTGCTTAGCAAGAAAGGAGATATAGTTTAACAAAACTGGAAGTGTTAGCCACTGACGGAACTATACTGGGGAGGAGTGAGAATAAATTACAATTATACTGTCAAATCTGGCAGTTTTTAAACACGACTTTGGATGAAAATATTATTTTAGATACTAAGCTTTAAAATTGTACATTTAATACAGCCACAAGCCTAAGCTTATTTGTATTGTACCTTGTAAAATTTATGTCAGAAATAAATAAGTAAATAAATAAAAAAATAATTTATCTCCAAAAATTACAAAGCTATTTTGATGAAATTTGGTAAATATGTTGCCTCATAAAAGACCTTACCACGTACCGAAATTCAATTTCTAGGTTTATAGAAAATTGTGTTATTCAAATTTGAGGCATTTAATGAAAATTCGCTACCATAACGCACTTGCTGCGTCCCGAACTTTGATTAAGTTTATTTTCGAAATTTGAATTTCAGGGTAAACTGTTTAGTTTTAATATTCCGGTATTAAATTTCCACCCTGTATTGAAAACAGTAATATTAAACCATACATATGGGGTATCTCCGCATTCAGAAAAATGTGATCCATCGAATTGTGATGAAAAAATGTAGGGTTTCTATTTTTAAAAATGGATAAAGTGGTGGTGGTAAAATGGTGGGAGTTTAATTTTTTTAAGTATGATTATAAGATAATGTTCGACAAATAAAACTTCACGTGTCTCAGCGTTTTCCACAAAAACTATTTTTTGCTGAATTATGAATTTTATTCCATAAGTGTGTTTCACACTATATATATATATATATATATATATATATATATATATATATATATATATATATATATATATATATATATATATATTTATATACATATAACTGAGCACATAGATATTTTTAATAGAATTTATGCCCGATATTTACCATCTTCAGTATTTGATTAATTTTACGTAGCAAATTTTTCATTTCACTTTTCAGTGTAAGTGTTTTATATAAAATCATATATTATGTTTTATACTTATTGTATTCTTTATAATTAGACCATTTTCGTTACAGAAATCTATAAATCTGTCTTACTCCTTTCATTTATTTCGTCTAATCAAATATGTCCAGCACTTCTCATGTGTTCGCCTACTACCGCATAAAATTCCTCAGTTCTTTTATTTTCAAATACGTATATTCTCCACTTCTTACATCTCGCTTTGGGTTGTCGGGGCATAAACTTGTATTATCGCGATATTTTGGATATTTTATATAATTTGCCATTACTCCAAAAGCGATTAAATTTTTTTATTATGTCTTCGGGGCGCATATATTACGTTTTTCATAAACTTTTTTAATATAAGTACACTAATAGCAGTGTAAAGGAAGCAAGTTAATAAAGAAAGTTTTAACGAGACGAAAAATAAACAAACGAAAAACATTTGTTTCCTAACAGGTCTGGCTTGTATATTTGTAGCTATCTGAGGCAGCTGCAGTAGTACCAATTTAACAAGTCTATAATGACGTCTTAAGTGATGCCATCAGGCTATGCGATTATTACTTGAACGTTCTGATGTGTCTTTCATGTAAGAAGCATGTTATTCGTCAAAGTAGTAAACATGCTACCGCAACAATGTTAATGCGAACTTCCATAATTAGAATGTTGGTGTGTAGCTCTCGCTTCTTGCTTACAACGTAACTATCAAGCCACTTACTCACGGTAATTATTAAAATGTAATAAATATGCACTTCACCTGCTTACATACAAGTATTGTGTATCTATCTAGAATGAGCAAGTTGAAGGGTTTCAGCAGTAATTCGATATTGAAATGCACCGCGTTGTCTGTCAGTGTTCATCACAGTGCGATACAATGACAAAGTTGTCTGGTTTTGTTGACACTTTAGGATACGTGCTGCACTCTTTTGACAGGAGTTCTTTTGTTTTTGTCTGTGCATATGTGATTTAGTGATATCTGGTTATTATGTATAGATTATTGTTGACCTGGCATTATGGAATTCAAGGTTAGTAGTTCTTTGCTAAGAGCCTTTAAGTCTGTTACATTGTTAAATATTTAAATCACTTCATTTGCCACGATTTATACCGCCAAGGGCTACACGAGGGCAGATTCTTATGCTCCACCCTTGCTAGATACGTTTTATTGCTAGATACATGTATTGACATACCTGTCAAGTATGACAGTTCCAAGTCACACAGTTATTAGTCTGTATGAGCTTGAGTGAAAGAATTATACATTGTCAGTTGGAAATATACAGAGTTTAGAAGAGATCGGTGATTAGGTACCTCCAAAAAAAGTTCCACTGTAAGTGACTCCAGCTTTGAAATTTTTAATAGCACACCTTGTATATTTTTATATTTTCGGAATCAGAAGACGATACCGGCTGCGTTTCAATTCATCTCCAAAGTTTATGTGCTATTTTAGCTTTTACGCTATTTTAATTTTAGCGTCTAGAGTGCGTGCCGTGATTGTACTCAAAGCAGGGGACTTGCTGAACATAGAAAAGCTCGGAGTGCAGCAAGTGCGTTATGGTAGTGAATTTTCATTAAATGCTTCAAATGTGAATAACTCCATTTTCTATAAACTTATAAAGTTTAGTTTTGGTATGTAGTAAGGCCTTTTACAAGGAAACATATCCACCAAATATCACCAAATATCACCAAATATCTTTGTAATTTTCGGAGAAAAAATTTTTTTTCGAAAGGAAACTTAAAATTTTCTAGGAAAATCTCGTCAGATTTTCCTGGCTAATGAACTCATCTAAGCCATTAAAAAAAGGAAGGCACTTGCTTGGATACATACACACACACACACACAAATATATATATATATATATATATATATATATATATATATATATATATATATATATATATATATATATATATATATATATATATATATATATATTCCGAAAGTTTCACCATCGATACCTCCCTATTAGAGAATGTTTTCAATGAAGATTCACTAAAATTTCACTAAAAATACTTTCTCGAATTGCTTCTCCATTATCCAAGTGTTGACCGCGTACTAAAGTTGACGAAATAATAAATTTTCCAAAAAGTCATTATTTCCAAATGACAAGTTCTTTTGGACATCCAGTATTTTCATTCGGGTTCTCATGACGAATCCTTTGACACCATTGTATCTGAAATCGGTTATTAATTAGTTACAATAGTCAGATTTTTCGATGATTGTGAATTTATGAGAAAGTCTGGACGCAGCAGGTGCGTTATGAAAATGAATTTTCATAAAAATATTTTTTATAGCAAATATCATTTTTTAATTAAAGCCCGCATAAAATTTGGTTACCAGTATAACTCCATTTTCTATAAACTTATAAAGTTTAGTTTTGGTATGTAGTAAGGCCTTTTACAAGGAAACATATCCACCAAATATCACCAAATATCTTTGTAATTTTCGGAGAAAAAATTTTTTTTCGAAAGGAAACTTAAAATTTTCTAGGAAAATCTCGTCAGATTTTCCTGGCTAATGAACTCATCTAAGCCATTAAAAAAAGGAAGGCACTTGCTTGGATACATACACACACACACACAAATATATATATATATATATATATATATATATATATATATATATATATATATATATATATATATATATATATATATATATTCCGAAAGTTTCACCATCGATACCTCCCTATTAGAGAATGTTTTCAATGAAGATTCACTAAAATTTCACTAAAAATACTTTCTCGAATTGCTTCTCCATTATCCAAGTGTTGACCGCGTACTAAAGTTGACGAAATAATAAATTTTCCAAAAAGTCATTATTTCCAAATGACAAGTTCTTTTGGACATCCAGTATTTTCATTCGGGTTCTCATGACGAATCCTTTGACACCATTGTATCTGAAATCGGTTATTAATTAGTTACAATAGTCAGATTTTTCGATGATTGTGAATTTATGAGAAAGTCTGGACGCAGCAGGTGCGTTATGAAAATGAATTTTCATAAAAATATTTTTTATAGCAAATATCATTTTTTAATTAAAGCCCGCATAAAATTTGGTTACCAGTATAACCTATATAGTAAAAACATTGTACCATATTTCATCCAAATAACTTTATTTATTCAAAAAGTACAACAAATTTCCGAAAACAAACTTTAAATGCTCTCAAAAAAATTTATCTGATTTTCCTAGCCAACGGACTTTTTAAACTATTTACCCACCTATTGTTAGCCTCAAAAAGCTTTCGGCGAAACTTGCAAAAAAAAAATATGAAAATTTGCAAACAATTTTTCAACGAGAATCCGAACAGATTTTTTTTACAATAACTTATTAAACCTTTATTATTAATTACCAAAATTTCACACAAATCTTACAAAAAATGAGTTCTACAAAGACACAAAAAACACACAACGACTTATAGCCCACCCTGTGGTTGTCAAAATAGTTTTATAAGATGCAGCTCAAGACATCTGTAACTATCGTATAAAATTTTTTCTCGTATGATAAGGGATATATTGAGCTTTAACGTAGAAATGCGTCACCTTGTATATATATATATATATATATATATATATATATATATATATATATATATATATATATATATATATATATATATATATATATATATATATATATATATATATATATATATATATATATATATATATATATATATCAACAGATAAAATGTGAAAACTAACCCCATGTTAGGGTTTTAGGTGGCCTAGTTCGCGCTCATTTGAAGAATACTTTTTAAAATTCACGGTCTTGCGGTCTCCTCATTAGCGAATCTTGTCTACGACAATTCGATAAAAGATATAGGCTATTAAACCATAAACTCCATAACTAAAACGACTGCCAAAACATCAGAGAAAGGGTCTATTTGAAATTAATTAATATTTGAGTAAAATGAAGGACAAATCTAAAACTTAAGTTTTTGTAAATCACACCTATTGCGACATTTTCTCTACGCAACCAGGATTCGTTTCAGGTTCTTTGCCTAAAAGTTGCCAATTTTGACGTTTCAAATCACGACTTTGACGTTTTAAGAAGAAAACCTACTTATACAATTTTCACAGTTTTTTCTGGTATTTCTTGAGCTTTTTTGCTAAAAACTCAATCTTTGTCTTGTAATATACAATAATATTAATAATAATAATAATACCTTTATTATCCATTTTGACAGCATACAAGCTACATTGGATTTGTCAGCAATAGATTTTGTTATCCACACAAAATATTTTGGTTTTGTGTCTGTTTGTCAGTGACACCCAATTTTTTCTTTAAATGTCTATAGCTTTTTTTATTATTTTAACTTAAGATCTCAATGTTGGAATGTAGCATACTTTTAGTGAATTGATGGATGAGGAGACCGCGACTTTTGAATTTTGAAAAAATTTCTTCAAATGTGCGCTATTTAGGACCACTGGAACCCAAATCCGAGGTCGGTTTCAGACTTTATATGTATATATATATATATATATATATATATATATATATATATATATATATATATATATATATATATATATATATATATATATATATATATATACCTTCATTTTGCAAGTGGCTTGGATAAGTTCGTTAACCAGGAAAATCGGACTAGTTTTTCCCGGAAAATTTTGCGTTTTTTTTTCGGAAATTTTTTATATCTCCCGAAATAACAAAGTTAGGACAACCATATTGGGTACGAGGATTTATGCTATAAAAATTAAGCCACGTACCAAAATTTGGACCACTACGTTAAAAACAAAAGAAGTTATAAACATTATAGTTTTTCTTCTTAAAACGTCAAAAAGTCGCAATTCAAAACGTCAAAATTGACATGTTCTAAATAAAGAACTTGAAACTAACAACGGGCGATGTAGCAGAAATTTTGTTAGAAGTGTGTTCTATAAAGCCTTAAGTTTTAGCTTCAGCCACCATTATCCTTCGTTTTACTTAAATATTTGCAGAAAATGAATTTTAAATATAGGGGAAGTACGGCTGTGATGGCACACCGGCTATGTTGGCACACCTCTGATATTCACCACTTCTTATGCAGCCAGCGATACAAACGTGTACTGTACTTGAGTAGTGTGATGCGAAAGCTGCGCCGCGTAATTTTAATCATCATAGTTTAACTCATAAACTTTATACAATAAAAAATATATTTTGGTAAGCTTCAAGTTCATTTTTGTATGTTCTAGTATGACTAATAATTCACTTAAATTTAAAGGTAAAATACTTTTATAGCTACTAAATTGTTTCGTTGTGCCTAACCTATAATGTGGCATGTTTGCACGTTATTTATTTACACGGTTGCCGTTCTCTATTCAATTTTCTAAAGTAAAGGGATTTCGGCTATGATGGCACACCAATAATTGGTTATGATGGCATAGTGTGCCATCATAGCCAAACCATCAACATTATTGATTAAATATAATTCGCTTAGTAAAAGATATTATCGTTGTATTGCAGCCATTAACCCCCCCCCCCCTCTTGAAATCATGAACAACAAAAAGCAAAAAATTGATAGGCAGAGCTGGTCTGAGGAGAATATGAACCAAGCAATCAAAGCTGTCCGGTCTAAAGAAATGGGATGGAAATTGGCTTCCAAAACATTTAATGTACCGAAAAGTACTCTAAGGCGAAGAGCAGAGGACAAAAATAAAGTATTACGTGGTAGCAAAAAGGGTTTTTTAGGCGGAAGTGTTAAAGTTTTCTCCGATGAAGTTGAAATGCAACTAGTTAATCACGTAAAATCGTTGGAATCTAGATTTTTTGGCTTGACGTGTTCTGATTTAAGAAAACTGGCATTTGAATTAGCTGAAAAGATGAAATGCAAACACAGTTTTAACCAAGAAAAGCGAATGGCTGGATGGGACTGGTTTCATGCTTTTGTAAAAAGGAATCCGTCGATTAGTTTAAGGCAGCCTGAGGCCACATCACTAGCGCGGGCGCAAGCCTTTAATAAAGTTACAATAAGCAAGTATTTTACTACCCTTAAAATTATTATAGATCAATACAAGTTTGAGCCTGACCAGATTTATAATATGGATGAATCGGGATTATCGACCGTACAATCAAGAACGGATAAAATTTTGGCCTCAAAAGGACGAAAACAAGTAGGGTCGGTAACGAGTGCAGAAAGAGGACAACATTTTACTGTTGTATGCTCCATCAATGCCCTTGGAAATTACATACCTCCTGCTATAATTTTCCCGAGAAAAAACATGAAACAGGAGTTGTTGGATAATGCGCCCCCAGGGTGCGTTGGATTCCCTCAAGAAAGTGGTTGGATGACTGGGCAAGTTTTCTTTTTTTGGCTAAAACATTTTATTAAATTTGCAAAACCCTCAGCTGAAAAGAAGATTCTATTACTTCTCGATGGCCATTCCAGCCACAAACACCTAGACGTGCTAGAGTTCGCAAAGCAAAATAATATAATTTTGTTTTGCTTTCCACCACACTGCACCCATAGGGTGCAGCCATTAGATGTTAGCTTCTATGGCCCTCTAACTACTTACTATAATCAGGCTCTTAGAAGGTGGCTACATACTCATCCTGGTCGAACAGTAACTCACTTTCAAGTTGGTCACTTATTCGCAGAAGCCTATACTCAAGCTGCTACCGTCGCCAATGCTGTTAATGGCTTTCGAAAAACAGGGATATGCCCATTTAATGAAGATATATTCCCTGACTGGCAATTCCTTCCTTCAGAAACAACCAATGTGGCAGAAGACAATTTATCATCTACTTCAGGAGAACCATCACAGTCTTCAGTGCAAGAAGTAACATTACTACAATCCAAAGCGTCTACTTCATGCAATAATCAAGTTAACCATGCTGAAGATGAACAATCTTTTCAAAGAGATGAAGAGTTACCTAAAACTACAACTGAAGGTGATATACAGGAAGATGTTAATTGTTCAGTTCTAATATCACAAATATCTCCTGTTCCGCAAGTAACTTCTCGACAAAAGCGAAAAAGAAAAGGCGGCGAGGTAGGAGTATTAAATACAACACCTGACATTGATATGGCAAAAGCAAGACACGATGAGAAGAAAATCGTTGAACAACGAAAAGCTGCTCGCTCTGCAAAGAAAGTGTTGAAAATACAGGAAGATGATGATGAACCAGAAGAACCTTTCCCAGCAGACGAGGAAGAGGATGATGTGGGTTGCATATATTGCAATTCTTTATTTTCATTATCCAGGCCAAAGGAACCCTGGATCCAGTGCCAACATTGCAAGAAGTGGTGCCACAATGCATGTGCAGGTATCGACAGAAAAACTAAGATGTTCATCTGTGAATTATGCAGTGACTAAATTCCCTACCGTTTTCAATGATTTTAAATTACATTGTTTTATATGAAAATTATTTAATTTTTTTCGACGAGTATATCATAATGACAGTTTATTTATTGTATTCTTAATATATTAGTGCAAAAACAGATTTTATATCTTCAATAACTTTTATGATTTCCTGAATTTTTTCCTTAAATGACATTATATAACAGGTTTACTTTAACAAAATGTTTTATTATGAATTTCAAATAACATATCATTTAAATTAATTGAAAGCTGTTAGTGTGCCATCATATCTGAACATGTGCAGATATGATGGCACACCACACAACTCACATAAATTTAATTCTCCCCGGTTTACATAAATGTTTAGAAATAATTTATTTATTATTAGTTAGTAAACACTTTATTACACATATAACTGCAAATATACCTTAATTATCACAAATTTAACGCAAGTTACAAGTGATCAAAAAAAAGGGGGCCATCACAGCCGTACTTCCCCTACCCTTTTTCTGATGCTTTAGCTGTGGTTTCAACTATAGTTATAATGCATGAAGAAAAACTTTGTACCTACCCCTTGTTAAGCACATTGCGCGCACGAAGCAATGTGATATTTGGCATAGTTAAAGTGTATATAAACAAGAAGAGCAGAAAGATAAAATGTATGTATACTATGTGATTAATAGATTAAACATTGCTTTCTTCTAATTAGACGAGCGTCTCGCGACAGTAAAAACTTTCATGAGTTTTGTTGTTTTAACGAAATAAAAGACCTCCCTGACTGTGCTGTGTACACACAATCCTCCCAACTGACCTTCCTGACCTGCCCTGACAACAGTTTGCCTAATCAAAAGCTAAAAGAAGTTAAAAGGGAAAGGAAAAGTTCATTATGCTCACATAACCTTGGTATATGGCAGGATTGGTTTTCATTCTCCTTTTAGCTTTTAATTAGGAAAACTGATGTCAGGGCAGGTCAGATTTTGTGTAGCATCACGTTAGGGAGGTCTTTTATTTCGTTAAAACAACAAAAAACTCATCCAAGTTTTTACTGTCGCGAGACGCTCGTCTAATCAGACAGTAGAATTGATTCCCAGTGTGATGATGTGTCAATGTAAAACACATATTAATCCTAAGTTTAAACATAAAAAAGTTATGCGCAGTTAAAGAAAAAAGATTTGAAGTTTTTCTCAAAACGTCATACGCAATTTGAAACGTCAAAATTGGCAATGTTTAGGCAAAGCACGTGAAACAAATACGGATTGTGAAAACAAAATATTGCAAGAAGAGTGTTCTGTGAACCATTAAGTTTCAGCTTCAACCGTCATTGCCCTTCATTTTACTAAAATGTTTACAGAATATTAATTTTAAATAGACCCTTTCTCTGATGCTTTGGCTGTCGGTGTAGTTAAGTTGATGCTTTCGCTGTAGGTTTAGTGAAGTTTATGGTTTATCGGTCTATAATTTTTAGCTAATTTTCGTAGAACAAATTCGCTAATGCATTTTTGCAGGACGCAGTAAGTGCATTTTGGTAGCGAATTTTCATTAAATCCTTCAAATTTCATAACTCAATTTACCATTAGCGTAAGGTTTGTTGGCTAGAAAACCAACATTTAAGTTCAGTTTCGGAAAATTTTTGTACATTTTCAAACAATAAGTAATTTGGATAAAATATAGTAGGTATATTATTTCTACTACATAGTCTATACCGGGCATCAGATTGATGCTTGCTCGCATTTGCTATTAAAAACATTTTTATGAAAATACACTTCCATAACGCACTTGCTGCGTCCCGAACTTTTTTATAATATAAACCTGCGTATCAAATTTTGTTGCCTTATCTTTTATTTCTGACTAGTTCGGCGGTCTTTAAAATACATTAGACTGTTTCGATCTTAGATCACGTCTTATCACGGAATTTTACGAAATCTTTACGAATTACGAAATGACCGTAATAAGACGTCATCTAACATCGAAATAGTCTAATGTGTTTTAACCACCGGCGAACTAGTTACATTTTAATTAATTCTGCCATATCTTTGTTATTTACAAAGATACAAAAATTTTCCTGGAGAAACTACTCCGATTTTCCTGGTTAACAAAACGAATCCAAGCCACTGGCAAAAGGAATGCACTTGCCAAATTTTGTCAAAATCTGCCCAGTATTTTCGAGTTATCGGTGTGATAACACACACACACACACACACATATATATATATATATATATATATATATATATATATATATATATATATATATATATATATATATATATATATATATATATATATATATATATATATATATATATATATATATATATATATATTAGTTCAAATTCAAGCCTCACCATTGGGATCTTGTCAACCGTAAGAGATACGAGATGGTTAAATTGGCGCAAAGTTGCACGTTTTGAAGCTGATCATTTATATGTCAAAAAATTTTAAGTGACATTTTTAGTTTTTTTATTATTCGAGAGAAACAAACGGACATTTTCAATTTTAGTTTTTTTTTCAAGCGAATACCGAAAGAACTAGACTTTTTAACTATGACCTTGTTAGGACACTTTTTTATGGGCAATCTAAATATGTCATCATATTTTTCAAGGCGTTCTTCATGCAAGAGTTAAATACTTAACTTTGATTTGTCTTGTGTGCGCCATATTCGATTTTTGCATTTCTAAAAAGTCTCTTTTTGTTCTAAATGCAAGTTAACAAATGCAAAATAAATTATTTTATGTCTCAATGAATTAAATGCATAATCGAAGCTACCCAGAGGTTAGGAAACAGAAAGGTTATCCAATTTCTAATGAATATAAGAGATATCACTTTGTCAGTAAGATGTGCAAAATTGAATGCAATTTTGATTACTTAATAGCAGTTATATTTAATATCAAATAATATTTTCCTATTTTTTGACTATCCTGTATAATGCTGTCCCAAGTTCAAACATGTTTTAATATTGTTTTTTTTTTCACGCCCGAGGAGGTACCACCCATTACATCAAGGGGCCGGTGAAGTCCCAACGGACGTTTCCGGTTCTGGTGTTTGAGTCGGTTTCCCTCATAAACAAAAATTATGATGGCTCCTCCTTGTACAAAAGATTCCGGAGATAAAATACCCCTCCATTCAGATCTCCGGGAGAGGGGTGTACATGGGGCGCCGGCATCAAGATTTAACATATCCTTCTCGAATATATGTGGCTTAAATTCTAACCTGAACTTCGTCCACCATTTCCTCCAGGCTAATAGGCCCCAACTCCTATTCCTCACCGAAACCCAAATTAGTGCCAAAACAGCCGCTAATCACTTTAATTTCCCGGGGTATGAGCTCCTTACTTCCTTTAGATTGCATGGAGGCGTGTGCGCATACGTCCGTAGCAATCTATGCTGCACCATACTTCCCAATTTAGAAGCTGGAAGAAAATACATACTTTGGATGAAACTCTCTCTCTCTCTCTCTCTCTCTCTCTCTCTCTCAGGGCTGCAATTAAATTCATCTGTTGCATTTACCGGTCACCTTCTGACAAACTGAAACTATCCAAGCTGGCATGGAATTATTTATTCCACGTACACAGAAAACATCTCCAGCCACTCAAAAGCCCCGGCTCTCTAAATCATGTGACAAGGCCAGACTTGAAAAGGTCAAAGCTCACAAAACGCTTCTACACAATCCCAGTCAAGAAAACCGTCAAGCATGTAACGACGCAAGAAACCGGTATGTCCGCATTCTTTCTGAGACAAAAAACTCGTTTAATAACCACATCAAAAACAAACTCCTCTCAAACTCCAACGGCAGCAAGCCCTTCTGGACTCTTGCTAAATCTCTTAGGAATAGTTTCTTTAAGAGCAGCTTCCCACCTCCTGTTTCAGGGGATGACATTGTTTCCTCCGTCCTGGGCAAGGCTGACCTTTTTGCCTCGTTGTTTGCCGGCAATTCCACTCTTAACCCACCTCCAAATATTCAACCACTAACAGTCGCCAATGTCGCGCATAAAATGGCGGATATCATTTTCAAAACCAAAAAGGTACGAAAGATGCTCTCTTCTCTGAATACCAGGAAAGCCTCTGGCCTTGACGAGATCCCAACAATTGTTCTCAAAAAAAGTGCACCAGAACTTGCTTCTATCCTGACTCGCCTGTTTCAGACATCTTACAATAGAGGCATATTCCCTAGTAACTGTAAAACTGCTCGAGTAAAACTCGTCTCCAAGAAAGGATCCAGAGCGCTTCCTAGCAACTACATGCCTATTTCTCTCCTTTCAGTCGTCTCTAAAGTGATGGAAAAGTATACAAACACCAAATTACTAAAATTTCTTAAAAAACACCATCTAATCCACGACAGGCAGTGTGGATTCCGTCAGCGCAGATTACTACCGACTTCCTTTCCTTTGTCATCAATTCTTGGAACAACTCTATGGAACTACACGGTGAATCCCAGATTGTCGCTCTAGGCATATCCAAAGCATTCGACCAGGTCTGGCACGCAGCGCTGCTTAATAAACTTCCGGCCTGTGGCCCACCACCAAAACTCTGTACCTGTAAAGCAAATTTCCTCCCCAACCGGAGTATTTCTGTTGTCGTGGATGGCCATTCCTCTAAACTGTATCCAATTAATGCAGGCGTTCCTCAAGGTTCAGCTTTAGCCCCTACTTTGTTTCTTCTCCACATCATTGACCTCCCCTCTAGCACATCCAACCCAGTATATCCAATATTCTAAGCATGTCTCTTTAGCCCAATTAGATGAGGATCGCAGACTCATGGAGGGTTCTGTCTCCGTGGATCTCCCAAAAATATTAGACTGGGGAAGTAGAAATCTTGTACAATTCAACCCCACCAAATCTCGGTCTTGCTTTCTATCTCATAAGAGATACACCAGCCCTAGACTCATCACAATGAACAACCAAGTTATTTAAAATAATGATTCCTTTTCACTTGTTGGCATTTCTGTGGATTGAAATCTCAATTGGCACCAACATGTCACATCAATTTCAGAAGCGGCTGCTAAGAAATTAGGTTTCCTCTTCCGGGCTCGCAAATACTTTTCACCAGCTAATCTCTATATCTTATGTACTTCACAAATACTTTTCACCAGCTAATCTCTATACCTTATGTACTTCACAAATAAGGCCAAACCTCGAATACTGCTCCCACATCTGGGGTGCCGCTGTCACTTCTACACTCGCTATCCTGGACTACATTAAGAAGAGAGCTACACGTCTCATCGGTGACCCTACCCTCACCCAAAGGCTGCCATTCCTTGCCCACCGACGTGGCGTTGGTGACCTCTCTCTCTCTTTTATAGATATCTGCACGGGCACTGTTCAGAGGAGCTTTCTTATATAGTTCCTCCACCTGCTGCCCCCAACAGATCTACCAGGGGAACAGAGCGAATGCACCATCTCACTGTCCAGGTCACCAGACATAGAACATCTTGTTACGCCCGCTCTTTTGTCCCGAGGACTTCTAAGTTGTGGAATTCCTTGCCGGCACAGTTTTTCCTTCTCCTCCGAACCTCCAAACCTTCAAGTCCAGAATTAACAAGTTGCCTCTTTCCTTCTTGTCGACACCCACGGTACGATAGTAAGCCCTCGTGGTGTGTTGTTGAAAAAAAAAACCTTTTATAAAGTATGGTATCGGTGACAGAATTTTAAAAAAATTCTTTGGAAAAACATTTTAATTCCAAAAATAAAAAAGCTATGATAATCAAATTCGGTACACAAGTGTATGTGTGTGTGTGTCACACCTATAACTTAAAAAATAATGGACCCATTTTGATAAAACTTGGTGAGTACCTTCCTTTCGCAAGTGGCTTGGATAAGTTCGTTAGCCAGGAAAATCCGCCGAGGTTTTCCCAGAAAATTTTGTGTTTTGTTTCGAAAAAAATTGAAAAAAAATATATCTCCAAAATTAACAAAGTAAGGGCAACCAAATTTCATACGCGGGTTTATATCATTATAGGCAAGTTACCTACTAAAGTTTACCTCCGTAGGTTAAAGGACAAAAAGGTTACAGGCATTCAAAGAAAAATAAATTTGGGTTTTCCTCAAAACGTCAACATCGCGATTTTAAACGTCAAAATTGGTGAGGGCCTTCCTTTCGCAAGTGGCTTGGATAAGTTAGTTATCCAGGAAAATCCGCCGAGGTTTTCCCGGAAAATTTTGTGTTTTCTTTCGAAAAAAAATTATATCTTCAAAATTAACAAAGTAAGGGCAACCAAATTCGGTAAGCTGGTTTATATCGTTATAGGTGTGCTACTTACCAAAATTTAGCTCTGTACGTCAACAGACAAAAAAATTATGGGCATTTCAAGAAAAATAAATTGGGGTTTTCCTCAAAACGTCAAAGTGACAATTTAAAACGTCAAAATTCGCAACATTTAGGCTAAGAATCTAATACGGGCTATGGAAAGAAAATGTCTCAAGAAGAATGTTTTACAAACACCGAAGTCTTAGTTTCAACCGTCATTGTCCTTTATTTTACTAAAATATTTCCAGAAAATTCATTTCAAATAGAGACTTTCTCTGATGCTTGGCAGTAGCCCTAGCTATAGAGTTTATCGTTTAATGGTATATAATTTTTGTCGAATTTTCGTAAAAAATCAATAAAGCTCAATATATCCGTTATTATACAAGATATGAAAAAATATTGTATACATTAATTATACGGTGTTTTGAGCTACATCTTAAAAAATTATTGTGACAATCACAGGTGGCCCATAAGTCGTTGGTGATACAAATAATTTTTTTTAGTCGAAAACGCCTTATGTTTTTGCATTTTCCATCGAAATATAATGCATGTTTGTAAGTTAAGAAATTCTGGAGGCAGCAAGTGCGTTATGGTTGCGAATTTTGATTAAATGCTTCATATTTGAAAAGCTCAATTTGCTATTAACCCATAAGGTTGACCAAGAAACGGATTTTTTCGGTTACACTTTAAGTTTACTTTTGGAAATTTCTGGACGTTTTCAAACAATCAAGTTATCTTGATGAAACATGGCACATTGTTTTTACTATATATGTTATACTGGTAATCAAATTTGATGCCTGCTTTCTGAAAAAAAAAACACACACACATATTTGCTATTAAAAACATTTTTATGAAAATTCACTACCATAACGCACTTGCTGCGTCCCGAACTTTTTCATATGCAGTCAACTTAACTACACGCACTCTATTTAACTTTAAACTATGTGTACTTTGAAAGGTCTTTCAACCAGGAAACATTGCATTTGGGATTTCTGAAAGGTAAAAATATTCTTAAAATCACCCGGGGACATTCTTTGGATTTTTGCAGTGTGTTCTTAGTCATGATGTTTTCGGGCAAATTTGTTTAAAACCAGCCTAAGAAAGCATTTAATTTTTTAAAATCTCTCCGCTTATTAACATTAGAAATGTAGAGATCTCACAAGTTGTAAAACCATTACAATTATTATGCACTTTCAATTTTCAGCAATAGTTTAAATCAATAAAGCATATAATTTAAAAATAAATCGACCTTGCAAAATATAAGAAAGTCATAGATCTTGTTAAATATATCTCATTCTCAAGCACCGTAAATTGCAAGAGTACTCATTTCTTTAATCAGCAGGTAAAACGTGGTTAATTGAAATGCACCACACAAACCATGATGCGAATAATTCAATTAAATGACTTTTGTTATGCATAACTATTATTCCTCAATCCATTTATCTTTTTTCAATTTTTTTAGTGAATTTTTATTTTAAAAAAATTCACTAATAGAGAGGTATCGATGGTGAGACTTGGCAAAAATGTTTTCAAATGAGCGCGAACTAGGACCCCTAAAACCCATATCTATATAATTGAAACTGACCCCGGATATGGGTTTTAGGGGTTTTAGTTCGCGCTCATTTGAAAACATTTTTGCCAAGTCTCACCATCGATACCTCTCTATTAGTGAATTTTTTTAAAATAAAAATTCACTAAAAAGAAAATTGAAAAAAGATAAATGAATTGAGGAATAATAGTTATGCATAACAAAAGTCATTTAATTGAATTAATCGCATCATGGTTTGTGTGGTGCATTTCAATTAACCACGTTTTACCTGCTTATTAAAGAAATGAGTACTCTTGCAATTTACGGTGCTTGAGAATGATATATATATATATATATATATATATATATATATATATATATATATATATATATATATATATATATATATATATATATATATATATATATATATATATATATATATGGTAATTTTAATGTACCAGAAATGCATTTAAATTTAGAAAAATGAAAAGAGAAAATCTTGGAAAATGTACGTAATTCTTATTACAGTATGTCTTGCCAAAGACGGGTTAAAAAGGGGGAATTTAGAAACAAAAGTCGGTAAGCATGCAAGGGGCTAAGTATTCAAATGAAAATAAATAAAAATAAACACCTTAATGCATGATAATATCAAAAATATCATATAAAATTAGTATTTGAAATCAAAGTGTGCAACTTACATAAAAAAAAACGTTTATTTTCCAAAGACTATACATTCAAAATTAAAATATTATATTTAATAAAGCAGTAGACGAGATCACCGAAGCTAATTAAAATAAAAGATCAGCATTCCGTGGCTGAATCACGTCTCCGACAAATCGTCAGAGTGATAAACTTTGGTACTATAACAATAAAATTCAATTAATTTAGGAAGCAAATAGGATAAAATGTGTGGAAAGATACGAACACAACATGATTAGAATATGAAGATATAGCAATCAGAAATTATTGTCATATTATAGATTACCTGTTGTTTTGAGGTGCGGTCCAGTACAATTATAACGTAATTTTCATGATCAAAATTGACAGAAACCATAAATAGTAACTATATATATATATATATATATATATATATATATATATATATATATATATATATATATATATATATATATATATATATATATTGTGGTCCATATCAGTGTGACGTCCATCTAATTTCCAAATTGATAATGCATGTCATTTCAAAATTTACATAATATGGCATTTCGGAATTTCCACAAAATTTGACAATACCTGTGAAATCAAAACATATTTAATAATTTGAAAGCATTTGGTTGATTATATCATTATGAATCTCTAGAGTAACATAGTAGCAACGAAAATAAGGGAAAATGAAAGAAAAATGCAACTTTTAACAATTGTCGAACATCATGTTACGAGAGGACGGCTTATGTATAATATTTGATATCATAGTCTATTCAACTGTATTTTTGATTACTGTATATATTTATAATTGTAGGTAAGTAGATTATTAAAAACAATTTTAGACTGGAAATTGAAATGTCAACAGATAAAAGAATTACAAATTTCATGTATAGATTATAAAATTATCATTGAACCAAATCACATGTAAAATAGCTCTATGTAATCAGGAAATTGTCTAGAATAAGTTTTTTATTAAATAATTTGTGTATTATAAAGATTAGCGGTCAGTAATTTTCATATGAATGACAATTGTCAATTTTGAAAAATGGAAACTTTGCCATTAAAATTGAGAACATACGGTATAATGAAACCACATGTATGGGGTATCAAAATACGCAGTTTTAAACAAGCTTTCTTTTAAAGTATAGCATGTTTGGCTAGCTGTAACATAAAAAAATCATGAATAAGCCGGTCTATAATTAACATGGCGTCAGGACGCTAATTCAATTTTTTTCTGTTTTTATATAAAATAAATGTCGATTTATGTAATCGAGGCAGTTGAATTTAAGTAGCTAAAGAGAGGACATCAGAATTTTAATTGATTTCCAGCATTTATTCTCAACAATTTTAGGTTATATTTTTAAAGGAAAATAATTAAATAAGTTTGACAAGTGTCAACTTACCTGTTTATTTCTGCGATGTGATTATTATTAATAACTATATTTGGACAAATATTATTCAATCAATTAATGGCAACTGGAGAATATATGGTGAATTAATGAATTCTTGTTGGAATTTTATTAGTAAATATTAAATAAAAATAAAAAAACCAAACTGTCAACTGCCATTAGACTAGGCAAGGGATTCTTTTTTATCTTCATCTGATTGAAAGAAGAATCCGTAAAAACGAAATTAGACCCAGAAACTATACACATAACCCAAATGTATAGTGGACAGAATAACTATTAAAACACATGGAGGCAAATACTTCAAGTGACATTTAAAGGTTGGTGAATGGAACTTATGTAGCTCAATAACTATAAAGCAATTAACAAATATTAATAATAATTTAATAAATAAATAAAAAGGACTGTACCTGCATAAAAATCGTGAGTACCTTTTCAAGGGAAGTTTGATTATTGTTAAGAATTTGTAATATTAATAAGAATTTTATAGTTAAGCAATATTTCTTTTCCTAATTAAAAAAAACTGTTCTATTTTGTTTGTTATTTAAATTGTTTGTTAATAAATTATCCATTTGTATTTGAAATCCATTACATTATTAAGAAAAAAACCCTGAATCTCTTAATAAAGCTCATACAAATTTTATTAACAAAGTGGTGCATTTTTCGACTCATGAACCCAAGCTCTGAGATTTATTAATAATTGGTTAATATAAAAAGATTAAAACAAAAAAAAAACAATATATTTATACATTTGTATAAAGAGTCTCATGCAAAATTAACTAAAAGAAAATAAGGATTCCAAGGGCAACTGAATATAACAGGTAAATATAATAAATATATATATATATATATATATATATATATATATATATATATATATATATATATATATATATATATATATATATTGTTCCTAAACGTCAAAATGTTTGGGGTTGACATCTTTTGGGTGTGTTGAATAAAAAGGCTTGTCAGAAAAACTGAGTTTTCCGGTAGGCTACATCTGCAAGGGTACATTACAGAACACAAGATAAAAAGATAAAAATGAGGCGACATAAAGTTAAACCTCAACACTAAGTCAAAAGTTAAAAGATTACAAACTGTCTAACTACACAGCTATCAAAAATTACAATTACAAAGTCATACACTACTACATGCAACAAAATACAAACACAAGTTAAATTGAGGTGTAAGAAAAGCTAGTTTTGTTCTGAAAAATCAAACCTACAATGAATCTAAATCTAAAAACTCCTAAAAACTTAAAAAGTCTCAAAAAAGCTACTCCTTATAAGGTTTTGTTTTTATAAGTTAAGCTGAAGGTAATAATCGAAGCAAAGCAGACACCACAAACACTAGCAAGCCATGCAGCTGAGAAGAAACTTTCAGAGAATATCAAACCTGTTGACCGAGCAAGAGTGAAAACCGAAGTGAATTATTTTTATATCTCTTTATGAAACGTGAAAACGCCAAAATGGCGATATGTTTTACTTACTTGTCCAATGTTGAACGGGGAAATTTCTAGATTTCCCTGAGGATGACCGGTTAAAAAGGTCGAAACGCGTCGGGAAAAGGAATAAAGAAATTGTTTGGAAGAAAGAGCCTTTTTATTCAACACACCCAATATTTATATATATATATATATATATATATATATATATATATATATATATATATATATATATATATATATATATATATATATATATATATGTATCCATCCGATAACACAAAAAATAATTAACCGATTTCGATATGAAACTCGGCAAGTGCCTTTCTTTTATTAATGGCTGGGATAAGTTCGTTAGCCAGGAAAATCGGTCAGGGTTTTCCGGGAAAATTTTGAGTTCTCTTTCGTAAAAAAATTTTTCTCCGAAAATTACAAAGCTGTGTTAATGAAATTTACTACATATATTGCCTTCGGAGAGACCTTACTACGTACCAAAATTCAACTTTCTAAGTTAATAGAAAATTGAGTTATTCAAGTTTGAAATATTCAATAAAAAATCACTATCATAACGCCCTTGCTGCGTCCCGGACTTTTTTTGTCTCAGAACGTAGCTATCGTGATAAGTTCTAAATGTTTTTCCGCCAGTCTAGGATCCGTTATAGGAACGTTGCTATCACGGAGCAACCACCAAAATAATGTATGATTTTACAGTAGCTGCAACGTTCCGACGTGGTGTCGGGAACGTTCCAACACCATAGCCTTCACGTAGCGACAAAGTGGGGAAACGGTAACAGCCATCATCACGGGAAACCACTTTGTCCTGTGCTTGCTTTCTTAGTCCTAAAAATTATTCCATAGGATATTTCTCTCCAATTCTTACGTTCTAAAACCATCTTTGTTCTGCGTTCAGAGTCTAATTGATTCTCTAAATACTAGTGAGACTACAAGTCAACATTATTAATTAGCTTTCCTATGCCGTGTATGGGCATGTCCTAGGTGTTTGAATTAAGGTGGGTGCAAATTTTCTATTAAAATATGCTTTGTGCATCCAGATATTAACCGCTTTCAAAATTTTGCCAATAATATACCACGCAATATACGCCATTAAAAACTGCTGTAATTTGTATTCTAATTCACATTTCTATGCTTGAAACTAATAGTTTTGTATAAATTTGCTACGAAAATGGAAAAAAAAAACAGGAAGAAATTAATTTTTAGGTATCTATCCCAATAGCAAGATAATAATGGCATTGTAAATCTCCATCTACAAAAATTGCGTAATTTAAAACGAACTCTTTGAAGTAGCATTCACTAAAATATGAAACCTGTAAGTAGTTTACAACTGGTCTATGGTGGCGAATACTATAAAGGCAAAACTTGAAAGGTACTATAACTAAAAGTTACCAAGTGGGATTATGACTCAACATTATGAAGTTACTTTGCAGCAACGGCTACGTCGTAGTCTGTCAAATGGGCGTTTATAGTTCTCCTTGCTCTGTGGTTTTGACCAGAGAAGATACTTATGATATTCCGTGATTTAGCCGGCCATTTTAACCTAAAACTTTTAAGTCATGGTTGGTTACAAGTTTTACGCGCGCTAATTTTTTTGAATAAATAATGAAACGTGAAAGTTTAATGAAAACCGATATTCATTAATAATACATTATATCGTTGTTTTAATTATAGGAGACATGAGTAACAATTTTTATAAACCGTTCTAATGAACGAGAAAAATGGTCTATATTTCACAGTGGTACCTCACATGCGGAAAAAAAAATGGTTGTGTATTGTGGGCAAAACACTTTTCCCTGGGAAAACTTAATTTACACACTCTACCTCTACTTGCACAAGATCGCATTGCATGCTGTTGTGGTCGAACGAGAAGCCTTTATTAATCAGCGGGACTGTAGAGTGAAACATATCTTATAGTGAATTTAAAAGGTTGCTACTACTTTACAGTAGCCACAAATAGTAACATTCACTTCTTCAGGTAGCGGAAACGTGACTGCCACTAGAATATATCGCCAAGAAGATCCACAACCATCATCTGTAATACAAAGAAGCCAACAACATTTCTGCAACCATTAATGCTGCTTGAAGGTGGCTAAAATTTTGATGTAGCTTAAATAGGATAGTTTTGGCTGCTGCCGTTTGCTACGTTTAAGTTGCGCGAACTTTTGAGTCGTCCTTTTAGTGAATTTTCTTAAAAAAAATTCACTAATGAGGAGATCCCGACTTTTGAATTTTGAAAAAATTTCTTCAAGTGAGCGCTAATTAGGCCCCCCAGAACACATATCCGGGGTCAGTTTCAATTTTTATATGTTATATATATATATATATATATATATATATATATATATATATATATATATATATATATATATATATATATGTATATATATATATATATATATATATATATATATATATATATATATATATATATATATATATATATATATATATATATATATATGTATGTATCACACCGATAACTCAAAAAATAATCCGCCGATTTTGATCAAATTTGGTGAATACCTTCCTTTTGCAAATGGCTTGGATAAGTTCGTTAGTCAGGAAAATCGGCTCAGGTTTTCCCGGAAAATTTTGGGTTTTCCTTCAAAAAAAAATTATATCTCCGGAATTAACAAAGTAAGGGCAACCAAATTTGGTACGCTGGTTTATGTCATTATATGTGAGGTGCGTACCAAAATTTAGCTCTGTAGGTCAAAAGACAAAAAAGTTATGGGCATTTAAAGAAAAATAAATTGGGGGTTTCATCAAAACGTCAAAGTGACAATTTAAAACGTCGAAATTCGCAACATTTAGGCAAAGAACTTGAATCTAATACGGGCTCTGTAAAGAAAATGTCTTAAGAAGAATGTTTTACAAACCCTGAAGTCTTAGTTTCAACCGTCATCGTCCTTTATTTTACTAAAATATTTCCAGAAAATTCATTTGAAATAGACCCTTTCTCTGATGCTTGGCAGTAGCCTTAGCTATAGAATTTATCGTTTAATGGTATATAATTTTTGTAGAATTTTCGTAAAAAATCAATAAAGCTCAATATCTCCGTTATTATACAAGATATGAAAAAATATTGTATACATTAATTATACGGTGTCTTGAGCTACACCTTAAAAAATTATTGCTACCATCACAGGGTGGCCCATAAGTCGTTGGTGATACAAATAATATTTTTTTTAGTGGAAAACGCCTTATGTTTTTGCATTTTCCATCGAAATATAATGCATGTTTGTAAGTTAAGAAATTCTGGACGCAGCAAGTGCGTTATAGTATCGAATTTTGATTAAATGCTTCATATTTGAAAAGCTCAATTTGCTATTAACCTATAAGGTTGACCAAGAAACGGATTTTTTCGGTTATATTTTAAGTTTACTTTCGGAAATTTCTGTACGTTTTCAAACAATAAAGTTATTTTGATGAAACATGACACATTGTTTTTACTATATAGGTTATACTGGTAACCAAATTTGATGCCTGCTTTCTGAAAAAAAAAACACATATTTGCTATTAAAAACATTTTTATGAAAATTCACTACCATAACGCACTTGCTGCGTCCAGAGTTTTTTTGGTAATGACGACGTCCCCAATACATGGAAAGCAGCTTAAAAGTTGCGTAACTCTAAAGTAATTATTGGTGTTGATTATTACCTATTGTCACAGTTAATGTGTAACATACAGTTATTTTCACCACTAAGTCGTAGAATTAGTGGCAATTACGTAATAACTACTTATTTCAAGTTCCGATCCTAGTTGCCATCACTTTGGTATTAGTTGGGACATTAGGTATAATGGTCCAAATCTCAGTTTAAGACAAATTTCAAATCTATTTCATGTCACCTACTTAAACCGTCCTATCTCCAACACGTCAACAATTTCAAGAATTGTGGCTACGTTTGATACCATAGGCTCCGTTGCAAGTCATAAAACAACTAATTCCATCAATTGTTGACCTTATAGAACAGGGTAATACGAAAGCATACGGAACAATCTTCTTATGCTGTGGTTATACGTTGAGTACAAAAAGACATGCTGAAATGCTTCATGTAAGTAGAAGATTAGTACATTTTGTTAAGAATCTAAAATTTAAAATTGCAGTTTTCACTAGCATACCATTGAAGAACGATTAGCTGATAATGTACGAAGAATCACGTTTTGCAAACAATTATGAAGAACATTCACGAAATACGATACTCTGCTCATAAACATACTATTCACAGATGAAGCAAGTTTTCGATCTATGTATTCCCAAAATGGTTGATACTGGAGCAGATAAAAAACACTTGTTTCGTAGTACGAAGACACAGCGGCATCAGAAATGTGTGTGCTGGAATGCCACAATAATCGTATTGTGGGTTCATTCTTTAACATTGGAAATTTAATTGGACAAAAGTATGTAGAAGTACTTAAATGGAGAATAATAACAGCCCTAAATGAAAGTAACATCTATCCAAACAAGGTCTGGTACCAGATGGATGACGCAGCGGCAATTATTTTAAAATCGCATGTTCCAACATCTATTTAGGCCGTAACATGAAAATACCAGTGCACGGTCTTCGGATCTAGTACCTAACGACGTAGTTAATGATGTGAGGCAGCCAAAAAGAGAATATGTGTTGGAAATACTTCGAGAATGGATCACCAGTGCTGTCAATGGATTCTACAATCGATTAGGATATTGTCTCGCTGAGAATAGGTAATTTTTGGACATCTCTTCTACTGCCAAATCTTGTTAGTTTTGTAAATTTGTTGCAAGTTTGATTTATGCTTGGTTTTGTAGATTTGCTAAAAGTTTGATTTCTTGTAAATCGTGTGGAGGCTGATTAGTAAATTAGCATTGATAAATGCATTACCTATTATACCAACAAACTGTGTATGTATGCTGCATTTTAAAATGGACGTTTTGGGACATTGATGTGAGTTATTTCTACAGAAATGGTTATCCATATGTTGCATGATAAAATAAATTAACAGTATAGATTTACATGCAGTCTCATTTGAACATTGCTGCACATATTGAATACTACATTATAAATGATGATGCTTTTGAAGTATGAATTGTTCCAGACTATTATCACTTCGTAGAAATATTAAGTAATCAACACCTTATACGAAATAAAAATCGTTTTAGTGAATTTTCTTTTAAAAAAAAATCACTAATGAGGAGATCGCGACTTTTGAATTTTAAAAACATTTCTTCAAATGAGCGCTATTTAGGACACCCAAATCCGAGGTGGGTTTCAGACTTTATATCTTTATATATATATATATATATATATATATATATATATATATATATATATATATATATATATATATATATATATATATATAAGTAGGTAACGCGTCGGTTGGGCCAGACAGACTGGCACATTTGAACTACACATTTTAAGTGTGGTTAATTATGGGCTCTGCATTACCGACATCACAGCTGACAGGCACCGACATGACAGAGGGCAGAGATTCAACTTTTTTTGGGCGGCTTCCACACCGTTTTCTTTGACCAATCAGAAGACAGCATTCGGCTAGAAATATATGATCCTGGACACCCCATTTGAATACATGTAAAATCTGTAGTCTAGTATGGACAATCAAGTCTATCTCTGGACAGGGCTGTGCTGTCTGTCCTGTCTGTCTGTTAAGTGGTTGGTTGGTTGGTTGTTTATAAGTTTTTTTTTAAATTAATAATACCTTGTCCATACCTGATTCCCTGCAAAATAATTTAATGTATTTGCATTTTAACACCGTTATAATTATGTTCAGGGTTGACTGAAATGTCCAGAGATAGACTTGATTGTCCATACTGGACTAACAATTTTACATTGACTTAAATGGGGTGTCCAGGATCCTATATTTGTAGCCGAATGCTGTCTTCTGATTGGTCAAAGAAAACGGTGTGGAAGTCGCCCAAGAAAAGTCAAATCTCTGCCCTCTGTCATGTCGATGCCTGTCAGCTGTGATGTCGGTAATGCAGAGCCCATACTTAACCACAATTAAAATGTGTAGTTCAAATGTGCCAGTCTGTCTGGCCCAATCGACGTGTTACCTACTTATATATATATATATATATATATATATATATATATATATATATATATATATATATATATATATATATATATATATATATATATACATATATGTTTATATATTTATGTGCCACACCGATAACTTAAAAAATAATGAACCGATTTTGATAAAACTTGGTGAGTACCTTCCTTTCGCAAATGGCTTGGAGTTCGTTAACCAGGAAAATTGGGCTAGTTTTTCCCGGAAAATTTTGCGTCTTCTTTCGGAAAATTTTTATATCTCCAGAAATAACAAAGTTAGGGCAACCATATTGGGTACTAGGGTTTATATCATAAAAAGAAAACGATGCACTAAAATTTGAATCTCTACGTTAAAATAAAAAAAGTTATTAGCTTTTAAGTTTTTCTCCTTAAAACGTCAAAAAGTCGCAATTAAAAACGTCAAAATTGACATGTTCTAAATAAAGAACTTGAAACTAACATTACGGGCGATGTAGCAGAAATTTTGTAAGAAGTGTGTTCTATAAAGCCTTAAGCTTCAGCCACCATTATTCTTCATTTTACTTAAATATTTGCAGAAAATAAATTTTAAATATACCCTTTTTCTGATGCTTTAGCTGTGATTTCAACTATAGGGTTATAATACATGAAGAAAAACTTTGTACCTACCCCTTGTTAAGCACATTACGCGCACGAAGCAGTGTGAGATTTGGCACAGTTAAAGTGCATATAAACAAGAAGAACAGAAAGATAAAATGTATGTATAATATGTGATTAATAGATTAAACATTGCCTTCTTCTAATTAGACAAGCATATCGCGACAGTAAAAACTTTGATGAGGTTTTTGTCGTTTTAACGAAATAAAAGAACTCCCTGAGTGTGCTGTGTACAGACAATCCTCCCAACTGACCTTCCTGACCTGCCCTGACATCAGTTTGCCTAATCAAAAGCTAAAAGAAGTTAAAATGGAAAGGAAAAGTTCATTGTGCTCATATAACCTTGATATATGCCAGGGTTGATTTTCCTTCTCCTTTTAGCTTTTAATTAGGCAAACTGATGTCAGGGCAGGTGATAAAAGCCAGTTGGTAGGATTTTTTGTAATTTTTTTCCTTTTGTAAGTGGCGTAGATAAGTTCGTTAGCCAGGAAAATCGGCTCAGGGTTTCCCGAAGACTTTTGTATTTTCTTTTTAAAAAAATGTATATCTCCGGAAATAACAAAATAAGGGCAACCAAATTTGGTACACGTATTTGCATTATAAAGAGTGAACCATGTCTCTAAGTTTAAAGACAAAACAGTTATGGGCAGTTAAAAGAAATAAAATATTTGGAGTTTTCCTCAAAACGTCAAAGTCGCAATTTGACACGTCAAAATTGGCAAAGTTTAGGCAAAGAACGTGAAACAAATACGGATTGTGAAAAGAAAATGTTTCAAGAAGAGTTTTCCGCAAACACTTAAGTTTCAGCTTCAACCGTCATTGCCCTTCATTTTACTAAAATATTTACAGAAAATTCATTTCAAATAGACCCTTTCTCTGATGCTTTGGCTGTTGGTTTAGTAAAGTTGATGCTTTCGCTGTAGGTTTAGTGAAGTTTATGGTTTAACGGTCTATAATTTTTAGCTAATTGTCGTAGAACAAATTCGTTACTGCATTTTTGTATTTTTTATCGAAATATGATGCATGCTTGTAAGAAAAAAATCTGGACGCAGTAAGTGCGTTTTGGTAGCGAATTTTCATTAAATCCTTCAAATTTCATAACTTAATTTGCTATTAACGTAAGGTTTGTTGGCTAGGAAACCAACATTTAAGTTTAGTTTCGGAAAATTTTTGTACATTTTCGAACAATAAGTAATTCTGATAAAATATAGTACATTGTTTCTACCACATAGGCTATACCGGTAATCAGATTGATGCCTGCTCGCATTTGCTATTAAAAACATTTTTATGAAAATTCACTTTCATAACGCACTTGCTGTGTCCAGATTTTTTTGATAAAGCTCGAGATACAGACTGATCCAATACATTCCTTTTTAGTAAATTCTTTTAAAAATAAACCGATAATAGGTAGATTCCGACTTTTGAATTTCGAAGACATTTCTAAAAATGAGCGTGAACTAGGCCCCCTAGAACACATATTCGGGGTCAGTTTCAATTTATATATATATATATATATATATATATATATATATATATATATATATATATATATATATATATATATAATATTGATAATAATACATTTATCATAATTATACAATGCGTCATACAAATAAGCTTGGCTTGTGCTTGTAGAAGACACAATTTCTATAAAGAATGCATTCTAAATAAAACTGTCAAAAATCATTAACGTTAACTGTCACTTCACAAATTTTGCTCAGATCTTCCTCTGATTATATTTTTTCCACCACTAACATGTCTACAACCTTTTTTCGTTCTAAACTTAACTTCAAACTGCAGTCCATCCATATTTACTTTAAAAAAAACCTTTTAATGTTAAAATTCTTGCAAGTATATCACGCCGATAACTTAAAAATAATGGGCCGATTTTAATCAAATTTGGTAAGTGCCTTCCTTTTGCTAGTGGCTTGGATAAGTTCGTTAGCCAGGAAAATCGGCTTGGTTTTTCCTGGAAAATTTTATGTTTTCTTTCGGAAAATTTTTATACCTCCGGCAATAACAAAGTTATGGCAACCAACTTTGGTACGCGGGTTCATAACATAAAAAAACGTGTGGACGCAGCAAGTGCGTTGTGGTAGCTTTTTTTTCATAAACATGTTTTTATAAGCAAATATGTATTTTTTAATGAAAGCACGCATTAAATTTGGTTACCAGTATAACTTATATAGTAAAATTTCGGGACGAAGCAAGTGCGTTATGGTAGTAAATTTTTATTAAATGCTTCAAATTTGAATAACTCAATGTTCTATATACTTGGAAAGTTAAATTTTTGTGCGTCGTAAGACCTTGCCGAGGGCAACGTATTCACCGAATGTCATTAAAATAGCTTCGTAATTTTAGGAGAAAAGAATTTTTTTCGAAAGAAAACTTAAAGTTTGAATAACTCAATTTTCGAGAAACTTAGAAACTTGAATTTTGATACGTGATAAGGTCTTTCCCAAGGAAACATATCCATCAAATTTCTTTAAAATCGCTTTGTAGTTTTCGGAGAAAAAAAATTTTTTCGAAAGAAAACTCATAATTTTTCCAGAAAACCTTGTCCAATTTTCTTGGCTAACGAACTCATCCAAGCCATTAATAAAGTAAAGGCACTTGCCGAGTTTCATCGAAATCGGTTATTTATTTTTTGAGTTATCGGTTGGACACATACATACATACATACATATATATATATATATATATATATATATATATATATATATATATATATATATATATATATATATATATATATATATATATATATATATAAACATATAAAAATTGAAACTGGCCTCGGATATGGGTTCTAGGGGTCCTAGTTCTCGCTCATTTGAAAAAATGTTTGCCAAGTCTCCATCGATACCTCTCTATTAGTGAATTTTTTAAAATAAAAATTCACCAAAAACAATGTACCACATTTCATCAAAATCACTTTGTTGTTTGAAAAAAGTACAAAAATTCTGTGAAAATAAACTTTAAATGTTCCCAAAAAACTGGTCCGATTTTACTGGCCAACAAACTTCTTTAACCTATTTACTATACAATTCAAACAGAAATTTGTTTCGGGTTCTAGGGACCAAAATTCGCGCTCATTTGAAGAAAATTTTGTAAAGTCTCACCATCGATACCTCTCTAATAGCGAATTTTTAAAATAAAAATTTGCCGAACCTAAAAGTGTACATGGATTTTTTGTCCATATTGTTATCATTTAGTAGTATTTTATAGTATAGTAGTATAGAAAATTCCATTGCAATTGGTCGACTCTTACTGGGTGTTCCAATTTTTTGGAACGTTAGTATATATCCTCCTGTTTATAAATTATTATAGGTGGAATACTTAATGCAGACGGATGCTATTATTAGTTTCTATATTTCCAATTTATTGATATGTACACCTACGTAGACTTCATGTAGCGAAGAAAAGTCAAGGATATCTTGTTTAGGATAATAAATTGAATGCATTTTTGCTAGAAAGAATCGGACACGATATCTTATATTGATTGACGAATTTTTCACTTTTCAATAACAATATTTATTTTGTATTGTTATTTATTCTACGTCGGTCGATTTTCCTGACTATGGCCAATCACCAACTCCAGGACCAGTTTCATTTCCCTACCCTAGAAATTTTGCACAGCCCCGCCTTTTTGTAAGGAGGCTAGCGATATTTTTATGTCCAGCATCGCATAGTACATGAGACCGGTGGTTTTACTACCACTCCGATATGCGATATTATCGTAAGTATCAATTCAAGTAAAATGTTATTGCTTGTCATTAAACTAATTTGACGTTTGCAAGTGTTGCTGTCTTTAAATTCCAAAGTCGACTTTGCGAAACATTATTTTTTTCGTAGATTTCAGATAAAACGCAATATTTATTTTAAAGACCTGCAAAACCATCTGTATAATAACTGTAACAAGTATGGCATTTTTAGAAAGGGGAAATATTGGGCTTTTAAACTGTGAATAAATATACAGGGTGTTCCATTTAAGATTACAAAGTTTCCCTATCCTTGAAAATACGTTTTGCCATTTCTGGTTAAAGCGGAAGTGAGTATAAAAAGACATATACCCGGAAACAAACTTAAAAAAAAATAAGAAGAAGACTGGCGAAAACCGCATTTCTTTAGATCAATTATTTCAAAAGTAATATAAGTTTATAAAGGGACAAAATATAATGGGGCACCCGGTATAAGATTTAAATTCTAGTACCACATAAAGCCTTATCTTATTTCAAGCAACGTTCGCTTAATGTTTTTTTGACAGTTTTTTATCTGTATGGCCGTGCTACGTCAACTCACAAGAAAAACGCCAGTCAAATAAATTTACAAGCCCAATAAATATAAGAGTGAATTTCTTAAACCACATAAAAACTTATCTTATTTCAGCAAAGCTTGTAAGGCTAGATGCATTCTCACCATAATCAGAAACGCATACCGGTTCCGTACCAAGATGTCGACCATGTCGTACATCTCACAACGTTCAGCAAAGTTTACTTAATATTTTTGTGCCAGCTTTTAGTGAATTTTCTTTTAAAAAAATTCACTAATGAGGAGCTCCCGACTTTTGAATTTTGAAATGAACGCAGCAAGGGCGTTTGGGTTGCGAATTTTGATTAAATGTTTCAAATTTCCAGTTTTCTCGGAAACATTTAAAGTTTATTTTCGGAAAATTTTTGTACATTTTAAAATAATTATTCTCATAAAATATGGTACATTGTTCCTACTATATAGGTTATACCGGTAACCAAATTGATGCCTGCTCGCATTAGTGCGATATATTTGTAATTAAAAACATTTTAATGAAAATTCACTTCCATAACGCACTTGTTGCGTCCAGAGTTTTTATTACTATGGCCATGATACAAGGAAGTGTGAGAATCAGTTGTATTTGTCGCTTCGAGTTGCTGACTTATTGAAAATGTCTTACAGATTTTCTAGTAAAGACTATGCTGATATCCATTCCCTTATGGTTTTTGTAATGGAAGTGCACGTCAAGCAGTTCGTGAATACCGACATCGGTTTTCAAATAGAAGAATACTTGATTACAAAACATTTCTGAGAGTACACAGACAGTTTCGAGAATGTGGATTATGTGGCTATATTTTCGTCAAAGCAGTAAATTTTTCAGCAGATGTAGACAAACAAGTAGCCTATGCTATTACTAGAGATCCAACTACCAGTGTACGTCGAATTAGTGGGCAACTTGTAGTACAAGGAGTTACGGTTTGGCGAATTTTGAAACGTAAAGGCGTACATCCACATCATCATGAAAAGGTACAAAGTTAGCTTGAGGCAGACCTTGAGTATCGTTTAGTTTATGCGACCTGGATTCCACGAAAGACAAGGGTAAACTTTAATTTCTACAGATTAGTTATTTGGACAGATGAAGCTTCATTCACCAGATGGGGTATTGTCAATCTGAGAAATCTGCATCGTTGGGAACTATAATACGTGCATCTCGCTTCCAGCACGAATTTTCCCTGAACATTTGGGCTGGTCTAATCGACGATTTGCTAGTTGGTCCTCATATTCTTCCTGTAAGATTGAATGCCGCCAATTAAGCACAGTTTCTTATGGAAGAATTGCCACCGCTTTTAGAAAATGTTCCCCTGATCATAAGAAAACACCAGCACATTTTGGGATCGAGGTCCGAAACTTTATGAAAAACAATTATCCACAATGAATTGGTCGAAGGGCACCTATTGTATGGCCGCCTAGATCCCGTGATCTTAATCCTTTAGATACTCATTCTTAGGGGCGAATCAAATATTTAGTATGCGCCCAAGTTTCAAACAACAGAGAAGAATTGTTGGAGCGTATTTAGCCAGCTGCCCAACAAATAAGAGAAAATCAGCGTAAGATAAAAATTGTCACTTCATCCATTGGCATACGAACAGAAACTTGTATTCAAACTTGTGGAAATAGCAATAGATTTACAACTGAAACAACACGAACATAACCTAGAATGCTTCCATTTGACACTTATCATGTGTTAGAATAACTGACAGGTTCGAAAAACATTGCCAGAATACAAGGTTTCTAGATTAGACAGGTAGTATGGTAGCTTTCGACCGATCAGAAAGTGGCGCGGGAATACGTCACATGAATTCCGAATTTAACTCTAGTTGATTAATGGTTCATTGAATATTGAAACCAGCCGGCATTTTTATGTGCGTCTTTAAAAATTTATGTTCTTTTTGAACATATAACAGGATTAAACATTTAATAATAAGCTGAAATTAATATTTTGTTCACATAGTAACAGAAAGTATTGAAGTTTTAGGATATTATTCGATTTCAAAGTAACGGATTCAATTAACTGGTTTATCTTGAAAAATGATTAAAAATTAAGTAATATCTATTAAATTATAAATTCATAATGCCTCACATTGGACTTATCTTTTCTTCTGAACTGCAATCTAGGTTTTTGGTTTCTTTTTCTTAATTGTTTTCCTATTTTACTTGATAAACTTCATTTATTAACATGCAACTTTCACAATAATTAATTTTTTACGTTCATAATATTTAGGTAGGTATATATTTGTACACATACAAAACAGTAGGTTTATAATTTTTGCAATCAATTTTCAAGCACAAAACTCCTATATCTTTGGAGTTGTAAAATAGTACACTGAGTTGGCACAACACACAATAATGTTTGTATATAATATTTAAGGAGGTATTTATATTTGTATACATACAAGATAATAGGTTTATATCAACTTCGAAGCAAAAAAAAAACATAAATCTTCTTACGGATTGTAAAATATAATAACACTTTGGGCTACTATACATAATAACTAAATAATTTTATCACATAATATTCACGTAGGTATTTATTTCCTTACATACAAAATCGTAGGTTTATAATTTTTACAATCAATTTCTAAGCAAAAAACTCATAGTAAAATAATACACTGGGTTAGCACTATAAATAAATTATTTTAATATATAGTATTTAGGTATGTATCTATTTGTACACATACAAAATAGGTTTGTAATTTGTTCAATCAATTTTTTTAGCTAAATAGCCAGCAATGTATGCTAAGCCATCTTTTTATGATTCTCTCCTTGGGCTATCCTTTAAGTGTATACTGCTGGATGATGTCGTACTTTCAAAGTCCATCCTGTCATCGAGCTGATCCCTAAAATTTTCCTCTGCAAGTTTGATATTACCGAGCTTTGCTTGTTTTACAGCAATAGATAGTAAGTATTCTTCATTTTGTGTATCAGAAGAACTTTCCACATTCGAATGAGCAGTCACCTGGCCAGGTATTTTTCCTAAAAGAATCATTCTTACTCTATACATAGCAATGGTGATGGATGGTTATAAAGTCCTCCACGAGTTCTAACCTGAAAATTGAAGAAACTAAATAACATACAGATGTAGACTTGTTCTCTGGCTTCACACTTATGAAATCAGCATCTAGTATTAAATGATTTTATCAAGTAAGCGCAACAAAAATCAATTAACAACCAAAAAATAGATCCTATTTAAGGGCAAATTAAGTTTTCACTCACTTGACAAAAAACAATGTTCTAAACAGTTTTGGTTTAACCTATGGCTTAAAATATACTGAATAGCATACTCTTCCTTTATATCTCCATACAAGCCTTGTAAAGCTTTTGTCATGCCATAATCACCTATAAAAAAATTTAGTAACCATAACAGCTTGTAGAAAAAAAATATCTACCAAATGTAAATGCTTATTGAACACTTACTTGCATATTAGAATGTGGCCCCATAATTTCATCATTATGTGGGAAGTACTCATACAGTGATGACACTTTAGCTTCATCATAGGACAATATGGTAGCTTTAAAGTGATGACGTTTTATGTTTCCTGCAGCCTTCATAACATTTAAAACATCTTCAAGGATGCCATTAGTCAAGTTAATGTTTGCAGTCCAATGCTGCAGTGTAGATACTCCAGGTAGAGGAAATTTTATAGTGCTCCTTAAATAAATATACGCTCGCTTGCTAAAATATCTAATAATATTTTTAAATAAGATTTAAAATAATTCACTACCTTACAGTAAATGCCCTAGATAATTCTTCTTGGGTCCAACGTGCCTTGCTTTTATTTTTAAATATAATTTCAATTTGATTAGAAAATAAAAGATCTTTAAAGGCTATTTAAACTCTATCTTCAAAATTAATGCCAGCTTCTTTTAGCCCTTTTTCTAGATCAGAAATATGTTGCTGCAATAAATTTTGGTGATTTCCCTGGTAATCTGTTTGCAATTTGCAATTCTTCATATTTCCTTTTTAAGATATCATACTCTGTTTCTTTACTAAGGAGTGGTCTTTCTGACAAGTATATACTCAAAGTTTCCTCTTGACGCTTAATTTTATTAGCTGGTTATGTGATGATGATGGTTCTTCATTTCTGCTCATTAAACTTTACACAATAGCTTTCCTATTTTGATACATCATTCTCTCGGACCTTTCACTCTCATTATGTTTTTCTTGTCCGTTCAATAGATATAATGAAGGAACAGCTAAAAACATAAATTTATTACTACAAGTAGGTATAATAGGTACCCTCATAGGTCTCAGGCAAACGTCAAATAATACATAGGTACTACATACTCTTACACAAAATAAATAAATAATCAAAACCAACAAACACAAACTTTGTACCTGATTTTTTTAGATGCGTCGGTTGCGTATTCATTATCCTAGCTTGCAACTCATCTTCAAAATCCTCAAGTTTAACATGCTTACTGCAACTTCTCTTATTTGCAAAATGCCAGACACCTTAGCGATAACATTTTCTTACTCATTCTTTTCGAATCTTAGGTCCTTTAGGAAAAGAAAAGAAGGAAAGTGTCTCTCCACCTTCCTTAGCCGTTTTAGCATTATTTTTGCACGTTGATACATTACAAATTGTTGGGCATCTAAAACGATATTTAGATTAAGTTATCTACTGGTTTCTTTTTTTACGTATGTCTAATTTATTTTTTGAAATAAACACATATCTACCTTTATGATGAATTACCGATTTAGTTCTTGATTAAATAACTTCCAATTCGTCCTAAGGTTGATTTACTGTACACTTATGTTTACAACATTACATCAAAACACCTTAAAAGATAAAATACAGTCTTTAAGATAATAGTTTCGATTTAACTGCTATTTAGTACAAAATAACCATTAAAATATGTCTGTCAACGATCGTATTCGAATTTTTTTTAGCAAACACAATAAAAGTTACCTAATTTTCTAATAAATATTATTTAAACCACCAAAGCCAAACTTAAACATTTGGCATTTAGACTTCACATGACGTATTACCCTCCTCTCGCGTCTCTCCCCTCTCGGAGATACCAGACAACCTGTCTAATCTATAAACCTTGACCAGAATAAAAAATATTTCAGATTATTGTCAAAAAAAAATATGTTAAAATGTGTTGCTTGTTCCATTTAACTCGCACGTTACTGTATATGCCCACACCATTTAAATATGAAAATACGGGACATTCTATCTATATGAACATATAGATATTTGAATGAACATCGAAAATTGGTGCCAAAATTTCAAAAGTCGTTAGCTCTTTAAAGTCTAATTTTTCTTGGTGAAAATTCGCTAAAAATTCTAAAACATACATGTATTTACTGCGTGATCATTTTAAAAATCAATAAAATTATTCTAAAAGTTGATGCGCTGAATTTTTTCATTACTCTATAATAAAAGTCGTGATGATTTTCTACTAGTCTAGTTTTTAAACTAAGAAATTTCACCAACTAATAATTGTATAACTCTGGCCATCAATCATCTTATTTCTTTAACCCACATAATAGAAAAAAAGGTGACTTACAACAATATTTACCTTTCGTGACCTGACATTCACTTTTTTCTTATCTCCGCAGAATATAAAATCAAAATCGTGCATTTTGAATTGGGACAACTGTATATTAAACAGATAGATGTAAGAGATGCTGTGAAGTTTAGAAATTAAATGAGAACAAACAAGGTGACTGACCGGAACTGCATGTTCACGCAAAAGTAGAGGCAATTGCTGATGTCCTTGATTTCGTAAAAATTCCTTCATATGTTGCAATTTTCTACATACAATGTGTACGAGAGTTAGCAGGTTAGATTATCTTCTATTACTTATTACTAAGTGAAGATTGAAACATGTGATGAGCAGTGATAAGGACACTTGGAGAACCCAAATCACCACACACATCTTTTTAAAGACCCGACGATCGTTTCACTAACAAAGCTGGCTATATCAGAGGATGAAAAATTCTTCATTCTTCAAAAGATATGTTGTTGCGATTTGACTTCTCCAAGTGTACTTATTCTATTACTTATGTTCAAACAGTCAAACAATGCTTTAAGTAGAAGAGTGTTTTTTTATTAGAGTTTTGACTTTGAGAACTGGCTCATTCAGTCACTGTCAATCTTCAAAATGAACAAGGATGCATCTGACCTCGCTTTTCACAATGGCAAAACCTGTCTTATGAATGTTAATCTCACAAGCTCTTTAACTTTTATTTTATCTTCTTTTATATCCCTATACACTTGCTGTTTACTAAAAATATATATTAAAATTAAAACTTACATACATATCCACCCACACACATACGCGAGCGCATATTCACTCATGTATACGCACTCACATCAATAGGATTTATACGTCCAGTACTTAACACTAGGTGCAGGACAGAAAATGCACATTATTTCTTCATGTGCACATACATATGCATACACACATCTACGCTACAAGTGGTTGCAGGAGAAACACTGGGACACTTTTCACACCAATGGAGCCTGTCATGGTGACTTTTTAACAGACTGAGGAGGCTGCGGTCAAAAGAGATTAACACAAGGAGAGACACAAAGGAACTTACTTTTATCTCTCTGAATATACATTAATCTGCTTAGTTTATTTAGTATCCCTTAAGACTATATTGACACTAGTACAATATTTATTGGAACAGTCCGATTTTCAGAATATCATCTTTTTACTAAGAGCTATATAAACCTAGCTAACTTAGAGTATTTAACAAAACACATGAAAGCTACCATAACACTTTTATTACAAACAGCTTCATACATAAGTGATGTCACATCAAGTGGAAAGGAAACTTTGTATTCTATCAAATTACAAAATAATATTTTTCTTTGTTCATGATGCATAATACAGGAAAAAATCAAATGATTCAAATCAGCTGGGCTGGTATTGTCGCATGAGCAAAATGGATTGTCTTCAAGTCTTATTTTACACAAATAACACTTAAAAGCACCATGGCCTATGATAATTTTGTTAAGTGTCGTAGACAAGTACCTAGGAAGCAACAGTTCTTTGTAAATGGGCTGTTTTCTTAGATTAGGGATGATACTACTGAAGTGCTTGCTTACAGCTACTTTTCAACTTATTCCAATGATCCTGCCATCTTATATTACATACATGTTTTACTTGCGGAAGTAGATCTCTGTTACTAAAAGTCATGTTTACAACCTGTTATCGTTGCTTTTTTAGCAAAATAGTCGGCCTTTTCATTACCCTCAAGCTTTGAGTGCCCTTTTACCCATAGGAAACTAACTCTTTTGTGCTGTTGTTTAAAGACCTCTAATTGATAAGCAATATCGCATATTACCCTGGACCGATATATAGCATTTTGAAGATTCGATAGAGTTCTTAACAGCGAAAGGGAATCGGTCAAAACAACAAAGCTACTCCTATTTTGGTTACAGTCTAGTACTAACGCTTTTTGTATGGCAACAATTTCAGCAGTGTAAATTAAAGTGAAATTTGGCAGACTAAATAGCTCAACATAATCTAATTGTTTAATGTACACTGCGCATTCCACTGAATCTTGAATTTTTGACCCATCAGTATAAATTTTGACCGCTCCTTTATATGGTTTTAACGTTTGTTTCAATATACAAGTATTTATATCTGGTATGTTAGTAAATATTGGTATAATAATGTGAGGTTTTATCAGTTGTATGTTATAAGAGAAATCAAATCTAAAATTAAGGACTTCTTTCGTATACCATTGAGAATTTCCATTTCCAAAGAAGCCTCAAAAAATGGTGAAGTTTTGTTTCTCCAATAGTTGTGCTTAAGATGGATCACAGCTAGCTGTTGAATTTTCATAAACGTGTCCTGAGAGTCTGAGCTAAAGTTTTTTATAAGAAATTTACAGGATAACAAAAATCTTCTAACAAAAAGTGGTTGTTCGTTTGTTAAAACTAAAAGAGATTGTACAGGAGAAGTTTTGATTGCTCCTGTTATGATTCGAAGAACTTTATATTGGATTCTGTGAATTTTTGTTAATAGCGTGTTAGAAGCAAATCCATAAAATATAGAGCCATAGTCTAAGATAGACCTAGAGTATGCTCGATAAAATGATTGCAGTTGACATGTCTGCACCATGATTTCTGCGTGTAGTGTATTTTAAAATTTTTAAGCTTTTCTGTGCTCTATCTTTTAGTGAATCTATATGATTTTTCCATCCCAGTCTCTGGTCAAGAGTGATTCCTAAGTATTTGACAGAGGATCGCAATGGAAAGTTAGTCCCAGAAATGGATGGAATTGGCACATTGAGCTCTTTAATTCTATGTCTTGTGAAAAAAGTTACCACTGTTTTATCTACAGATAGAGTAAAACCGTTAGTGAAATTAAAATGAATTATATTTGACATAGCTAAAGACAGCTCAGTTAGGCATTGCTTATAGGTGCTTTGAGTAGTGTACACGCAGAAATTATCAGCATACTGTAAGCATTGTATTTCTTTAGGCAATGTGTTTTGTTGTACGACTCCGCATCTTATAGTGGTTTTTCTCTCGGAATCTAACAATATAAATTTAATAATGACACACCGTATAAAGCTACTTGTCTTTATTAACGAATTATCTGAAACAATTGCTACGAGATCATTATTGGGGGATTTAGAAAAGATCATCGGGAAGGGCTTGAAATAGGGTCCATAGAATCCATATTAAAACGCCAACAAAACATCAACGTTTATGTGTAATCACAGCCCAATGGCGATGGCGCCTTTTCTTCACAGCTATGCCTTCAGTAGCTCTCTTCATTTCACTATAGCCTCCGCACTCCGCACTTCATCAACTTGGTCAGGTTTTCTAGCAGTTTTCCTCTTCGTCTATCGCTTAATTTTTTTCTTCATGTGCGTGTGCTTCAGATAAAATTGTTATAAAGCCATTTTGTCTTGAACATTCCTACTTGTTTAAGTTGTAGGCACTGTATAAACATAAAAAGTCTGGACGCAGCAAGTGCGTTATGGAAGTGAATTTTTATAAAAATATTTCTAATAGCAAATGTGTATTTTTTTAAATGAAAGCAGGTATCAAATTTGGTTACCACTATAACCTATATTAGAGTAGAAACAATGTACCATATTTCATCAAAATAGGTTTATTGTTTGAAAATGTAAAAAAAAGATTCCTAAAATAAACTTAAAATGTTCCCGAGAAAACTGGTTTCCTAGCCAACGAACCTTAAGTTAAAAGCAAATTGAGTTATTGAAGTTTAAAGCATTTATTGAAAATTCGCTACCAAAAACGCACTTGCTGCGTCCAGAAAATCTTTTCTTACAAACATGTATTATATTTCGATAAAAAACGAAAAATGCATAGGAGGTGTTCGATTTAAAAAATGTGTACCAGGCACTGATTGTAAAACCATTGTAGGCGCAGCTCAAGACAACCTATAATGAACATATACAATTTTTTCTCGTATTTTTAACGTATATATTCAGCTTTTTTCTACGATAATTCCCTAAAAATTATAGACTATTAAACCATAAACTGCCAAAGCATCAGAGAAAGACCTGCGTAACAGTAGCCAGATAAATCCCAGCCAGAAAGAAACCAAACATTCCCGATCGCATCATAGACTTACATAATACTAGATGGCACGCGGCTTAGTATTATAACGGCGAGTCGAGAGGACATTCAAGAGGTATATGAAATTATACTTATTAACAGCAATGTAAGTTAACTATTTTTGGGGTAAATAGGCAACGCGACATTAAATGCTATAACACATCGTTTTTTTATTATTAAAGTTTTGACTTTAAGAACTTATTCAGTCACTGTCAATCTTAAAAATGAACAAGGATGCATCTGACCTTGCTTTTCACAATGGCAAAACATGTCTTAAGAATGTAAATCTAACAAGCTCTTTAACTTTTTTCTTTTATCTCCCTATACACTTGCTGTTTACTAAATATATATATTACAATTAAAACTTACATAGATATCCACTCACACACATACGCGAGCGCATATACACTCATGTATACGCACTCACGTCAACAGGATTTATACGTCCAGTACTTAACACTAGGTGCAAGATAGAAAATGCACATTATTTCTTCATGTGCACATACACACACATACATAGCATGCACACATCTAAGCTACAAGTTGCTGCAGGAGAAACACTGGGACACTTTTCACACCAATGGAGCCTGTCATGGTATAGACACATAGTTAACAGTGCCTTTTAAAGATGAGATTTACATGTGTTTTGTTTAATTAATGTATGTACGACCTGATGGTAAAAGCGTAAATTAAAATTCTTCTAACAGATTGTACATTTCTAGCTTGTTATATTTCAGTATAGTCAAACTTTGGAATTTATTTCCATTAGCCACAGAAACTTTGACATAAGTATTTTTGTTTTTAATTATGTCTGTTTGATACCGGTGATAGATACGTGGTCATTCTAAAAATTAGAGAACTAGAAGATATTTTACATTTTTACTTATTCTTCTAGGTAGCTCCATATTATTTCCTTTCTTATATAGATCTGTTTATCTTTCTGTTTTTTTTCTTTTTTTAGCATATTTTCTTTTTTTTCTTTTTTTTATTAATATTTTTTTATTGTCTTATATTTCTGCGAAACATTTCTGTATCAACTATCAAACTATGCACTCATTGACGGTGAAATCTGCCGGCATAAGTTGGGGTCGGAAATATTCACACTACAATGTTTTTAAAAACCATGTCATCTGATACTGTAGGAACAGGAGATAACATTTTCGTGAAACATTTTTCTTGCTATGCAATCGTTGGCGGTGAAATCTGCCGCCAAAAGTTCGGGGCGGTAATTTTCACACTACAGTATTTTTAAAAACCACGTCATCTGATACTGTAGAAAGAGGAAATAATATTTTCGTGAAACATTTTTCTTGCTATGCACTCGTTGGCGGTGAAATCTGCGCCGAAAGTTGGGGGCGGAAATTTTCCTACTACAGTGTTTTTAAAAACCACGTCATCTGATACTGTAGTAACAGGAGATAACATTTTCGAAAAAAAAATTCTTGCTATGCACTCGTTGGCGGTGAAATCTGCCGCCAAATGTTCGAGGCGAAAATTTTCACGCTACAGTATTTTTAAAAACCACGTCATCAGATACTGTTGAAAGAGGAAATAATATTTTCGTGAAACATTTTTCTTGCTATGCACTCGTTGGCGGTGAAATCGGCCGCAAAATGTTCCGGGAGAAAATTTTCACACTACAGTATTTTTAAAAACCACGTCATCTGATACTGTAGAAAGACGAAATAATATTTTCGTGAAACATTTTTCTTGCTATGCATTCGTTGGCAGTGAAATCTGTCGCTAAATCTTCGGGGCAAAAATTTTCACACTGCAGTGTTTTTAAAAACCACGTCATCTGATACTGCAGAGAGAGGAAATAATATTTTCGTAAAACATTTTTCTTGCTATGCATTCGTTGGCGATGAAAAAACCACGCCACCTGATACTGTACGAACAGTAAATAACATTTTCGAAACAAATTTTTCTTGCTCTGCACTCTGGCGGTGAAATCTGCTGCGGAAGGTTGGAGGCGGAAATTTTCACACTACAGTGTTTTTAAAAACTAGGTTATCTGATAGTGTAGTAACAGGAAATAACATTTTGAAGATGAATTTTTCTTGCTGCGCACTCGTTGGCGGTGAAATCTGCCGCCGAAAGTTGGGGGCGGAAATTTTCTCACTACAGTGTTTTAAAAACTACGTTATCCTGATACCGCAGGAACAGGAGATATAATTTTCTAAATAATTTTTTCTTGCTATGTACTCGGTGGCGGTGAAATCTGCCGTCAAATGATCGGGGCGAAAATTTTCATACCATAGTATTAGTAACAAGGCGTTCGATTAAAAAAAATAATATTTGTATCACCAACGACTTGGACCACCTGTGATGGTAAACATAATTATATAAGATACAGCTCAAGACACCCTATAATTAACGTAAAAAAATTTTTTTTTCGTGTCTTGTATAATAACGGATATATTGAGCTTTACTGTAGAAATGTGTCATCCTGTATATATATATATATATATATATATATATATATATATATATATATATATATATATATATATATATATATATATATATATGTTATTATATACATACATGTTGTGGCAATGCCTGCCTTAATGCCGACTTGTTGGAGTGTACGTATAAGATACTGACTCAAAACATAACTGACCGATTTTAATGAACTTTGGCACTCGTACTCCTTTAGTAAATGACTTGTAAGCAAATTTGGTACGCTAGTTGCTCTTGTAAAGCGTATATTATACTGCAAGTTTCAGATTTATAAGGTGTTGATCGCTCTGATGGCCAAAAGAGCAGAAAACACCAAAATATTGGGTCTGGTAAACAAAGTTCAATATTACAGACAAAGGTTAAGTTTTCAACCGACAAATCAAGAAATACCCAAAATATTTAAATCGAAAATTTTATAGTTTTTATAACACGCCATAGCGAAGATATGAAACGTCTAAATTTGTGATTTTTAAACAAAGATTATGAAACAAATGCGAATTACGGAGAACATATAATGCAAAAAGCGTGTTTTATAAGGTCTTAAATTTCTGTTTCAACAACTATTATCCCTCATTTGAGTAATATATTTGCAGAAAATTTATTTGAAATACATGCAGCCAGCCTTTTTGATGTGATTTTTATCTCATTCACACCACACGCCTTTTCTACACTTTTTACTTGATCATACTTTTAATTTGTTTATTTTTACTGTATGCCTCTTAGTTCCTAACGTGTTTCATTTGTAACGTTTTTATATTAGCTTTAGATTTCTGGCATAATCAAAGTTTTATTTTTAATCATATCAAAAATAAATGCGGATTTTGAACATAAAATTCCAGACATACTGCATCTTCTAATCGAGGCTGGCTTTTTTCATCTTTAATGTTATTAGTTTGAATGTGTGACATTCCTAATCTATAACTTGTGTGAAGATACAGCAGCGGGGAGAGTAGGTTCTTTGTATTCAAGATGCAGTTATTTAAAAGTAGTCCTCGTATAAAAGCCATAAGGTGAGGAATATGCATTTGAATTGCATGTATTGTTGTGTAAGTGTTTAACAATAGCCACAGGATCAAGATGGTAACAATTGTGAGTTAGCATGTGCTTATTCTCTGCAGAGAATGTAGAATGTCATTCATAACTCAATATACGTATGCGGTATGATAAATTTGAAAAATGCCTCAGTTATAAAGTATGTTAGGTGTGTCTCGATGTCAATAACCATAGCCGGGTATTTCTTAACTAAGGCTACCAGGGCAGAGTCATTAGCTTGTTAAAATCTACATATAAAGCGATTACAATAATTGAGACAATGATATATGTATTTCTGTTCTCTGCTTTTGGGCTAACGGTTATTTTACATTAATCTATACATATATCCGTACTTTTAAATTAAATGGTCGTATCTAAAACTTATATCCCGCTAAACGATATATAAATCTCCGTTTTGTAGTTCACCTAATATCTGCATTTAGATTATCATCATTCGGTTCTAAGGAAAGCCAAAGGAGGCAGTACACCGCAATACTTTATTTGAAAAATAAAACCTTTAAAAGAAAACAAACTGTTCTACATGGGACGCGAATCCGTATCAGAACCGGCGTGATAAGGTTAGCAAGACAACGAATGGCCGGTTTGCAAACTGATCCAGAGCGACTTAAAGACTTATCTTTTTCAAATTAAGAAGTCTTCAGAGTATAGCATCTATTTAATCAAAGTGTCAAAAATCAAAAACTGAGATATTCAGTTAAAACTGATTATTCTAATATTCATTGATTGTTGTTGCCTGTACTTGGTGAAACTGGTCCATACTGCATACATACTTGGAGATTACTTCTCTGGCTTCACTGTTGATTTTCGTTGGTGAAGGACGTAGACAGCGCGTAAGCTAACTGGAGTAAGTGGCGCTTACGAATTCTGGATGTTCTAGGATGTTCTCCAACGTTTCTGTGACTAGTTTCGCTGCTTGACAGCATTCTCGGACAGATTAAAATTGAATTAGTACGAAATCACGACAACTACAAATAAATATCTGTTGATATGTTATGATATGAGGTTTTGATACTTCTCTGGCTTCACTGTTGATTTTCGTTGGTGAAGGACGTAGACAGCGCGTAAGCTAACTGGAGTAAGTGGCGCTTACGAATTCTGGATGTTCTAGGATGTTCTCCAACGTTTCTGTGACTAGTTTCGCTGCTTGACAGCATTCTCGGACAGATTAAAATTGAATTAGTACGAAATCACGACAACTACAAATAAATATCTGTTGATATGTTATGATATGAGGTTTTGATCAAAAAATTTATCAAATTGAAAATAAAATAAAACACAGATGACAGATGAGGCTTTCAAAAATGTCTACGTGATGTATGTCAATATTTAACATAAAAATAGAACTAGTCTATAATAACTATGATAACAGTTATAACAATAAAATAACTAAACAATAACAGTATAAAAGCAGTCTCTATATAACGAAATTATTGACATACATCAACTCATCATTTTATTACAACCTTTTTGAAAGAATAGTTAAATTTACTTTCTTTGACTTATTTAATTAGGGGGGCTAGTTTGCACTCATTTGAAAAAACCTTTTCTAAATTGAAAAGTCGCGGTCTCCTCATTAGCGCATTTTTCCACGAAAATGAACTAAAAATTATAAACCATTTCAGAAAACATTTCAAAAGATTTAAATACCTGTACAAATACAAAGGTAGCTTTTAAATCTTACAACACGACGCGTGATTAACTATTTAACGCTGAAGAAAAATCTTGTTTCCTGACAAAAGCTGGAGTTTATAAATTAGCTTGTACACATTGTAACGCAATCTACATAGGTCAAACTTCTATAAATTTTAACACCTGATACAAAGAACATATTTCTGCATTTGGAAATAACCACGCTGACAAATCTACATTTGCAAAACATATTATTGATACCGAACATAGACCTACAGTAAATAACCGCATACAACCACTACATTTTTATAATGACAAACGTAAACTAGACTTTTTTGAAGCTTTGGAAGTCAAAAAGCACACACACGACAATAGCTACCTTGTTTTAAACGAGTAAACTGATTTAATGAATTCCCCTTTCTTGGATATTCTTCTTTCTAATTAAATAAGAGAGCATCTTTCGTACCTTTTTAGTTTTGAAAATGATATCCGCCTTTTATGCGCGACATCGGGGACTGTTGGTGGTTGAACGTTTGGAGGCGGGTTGAGAGTAGAATTGCCGGCAAACAACGAGGCAAAAAGTTCAGCCTTGCCCAGGGCGGTAGAAACAATTTCATCTCCTGAGACAAGAGGTGGGAACGTGCTCTTGCAGAAATTATTCCCAATAGATATAGCAAGAGTCCAGAAGGGTTTGCTGTCGCTGGAGCTTAAGAGGACTTTGTTTTTGATGTAGTTATTAAACGAGTTTTTTGCCTCAGAAAGAATGCGGCCATAGCGGTTTCTTGCCTCGTTAAATGCTTGGCGGTTTTCTTGACTGGGATTGTGTAGAAGCGTTTTGTGAGCTTTGACCTTTTCAAGTCTGATATTGTTACAGGATTTGGAGAACCAGGGCTTTTGAGTGGCTGAAGAGGTTTTCTATGTACGTGGAATAAATAATTCCATGCCAGATTGGATAATTTCGGTGACCTTTGTAAGATATCAGAGGGGTCAGGATGAGAGAAGCAGACACACGCCCATGGAAATGAGGAAAAGTAATCTCGCATTTCGTCCCAGTTCGCGGAGTTGTAGTGCCAAACGATACGTGGGTGTGATGACTGTGTGAACCGGGTTGCATTGCGCAGGAAGCAGTGACCATGCCGCGGTCTGAGCGATCAAGGGGGGCGGTGACTGATGTCTTATAGCAGTCAGAATTTGTAGTTAGAAGAAGATCAAAGCTAAATTTGAGCAATAGAGAAAGGGTGTATTTGAAATGAATTTCCTGGAAATATTTTAGTAAAATGAATTACGATTGAAGCTGAAACTTAAGGGTCTGTAAAACACTCTTTTTGCGACATTATCTATACAAAAACCGTATTCGTTTTAGGTTCTTTGCCTAAATGTTGCCAATTTTGACGTTTCAAATCGCGACTTAGACGTTTGGAGAAAAACCCCAATTTTTTTTCTTTAAATGCCCATAATTTTTTGTCTTTAAATTTGCAGACCTAAATTTTGGTACATGGTTCATTCTTAATAGTACAAACACGCATATCAAATTTGATAACCCTAACTTATCCAGATATTAAGAATTTTGTATCTATCTGTGAGAATCTAACAGATGCAACAAGATGTATGTATCCAACCGATAACTCAAAAAATAATTAACCGATTTTGATGAAACTCGGTAGGTGCCTTTCTTTAATAGCTTGGATGAGTTCGTTATCCAGGAAAATCGGACAAGGTTTTCCGGGAAAATTTTGAGTTTTCTTTCAAAAAAAAAATTTTTTTCCGAAAATTACAAATCTATTTCGATGAAATTAGGTGTACATGTTGCTTTGGGAAAGACCTAAATATGTACTAAAACTCAGCTTTCTAAGTTTACAGAAAATTGAGCTATACAAATTTGAAACATTTATTTTTAGTATCACCGCGTTTCATTGATAATGGAAAACCTGGCTTATATGACATCTAGTATGTCTGAGCGTTGTCTGGCAATGGGGCATTTGATATTACTGCGCAGGTCTGTTACACGCTGTAACTGACGTTTATCGTAAGGTATTAGATTGTTTTATCTGTTTAAGTTGACACATTATTTGTGTTATTTGGTAATTTTTATATACAATGCAAATTATTCCTTTAGGATTTTATTAATGTTAGTGGGTGGACTAAACAGTGTTTCTTATGTTTTATCAACACATATAAAGGATCGAAGTTTTACAAAAAGAGCTGATATGCAACGGGTTAGTTATTTTCTCTCTGATGCTTTGGCGATAGTTTTAGTTAAGTTTATGGTTTAACGGTCCATAATTTTTAGCTAATTTTCGTACAAAAAATTCGTCAATGAGGAGACCGCGACTTTAGAATTTTAAAAAGATTTCTTCAAATGAACGCAAACTAGGTCCCCTGGAATCCATTTACGTTCACTTTTGATCTGTTTACATATATACAGGGTGACACATTTCTACAGTAAAGCTCAATATAATTATTATTATACAAGAGACGAAAAAAAAATGTATAAGTTAAATATAGTGTGTCTTGAGCTGCATCTTATAAAACTATTTTGACAATCACAAGCTGGCCCAAAAGTCGTTGGTGATCCCTACAATATTTTTTTTCGAACAGCCTTATTTTATTGCATTTTTTATCGAAATATGTTTGTAAGAAAAAAAAATCAAGACGCAGTAAGTGCGTTTTGGTAGCAAATTTTCATTAAATGCTTCAAATTTCAATAACTCAATTTGCTATTAACCTAAGGTTTGTTGGCTAGGAAACCAACATTTAAAGTTTATTGTCGGAAAATTTTTGTACATTTTCAAACAATAAGTTATTTTGATAAAATATGGCACATTGTTTCTACTATATAGGTTATACCGGTAACCAATTTGATGACGGCTTGCATTAATAAGACATATTTGCTATTCAAAGCGTTTTTATAAAAATTCACTACCATAACGCACTTGCTGCGTCCAGACTTTTTTATAAACATGCACAATAGTTGAGATACTGAATTTATTCCATTTAGCTGTTTCACACTGTATGATTAGATTATAATGTTCCTTGGGCCTAGCATCCATTTTAACAGGCGTCTTGTATTTTCTAAAAAAAAAGAGCAAAACATTCTTTTATAAGCACACATAAAAAGTAACGGCGTTTGAAATTTAATTTGTCCCCAAATAAGTTCATGCACTAATGAGTTAAATAAATGTTGCAGGAGCCGCAACGTGTTTTGTTACTAAAGTCATTATTTACGTGTAATTACACTTTTCCGATAAATAATAAAGTCATTTTAGCAATACCGTTCTGCTGACTGAAAGCTAACGCAATTTTAAACGAAGTAAATATCTTTTAAACAACTAAGTGTTATTTAGTATCATGGTAACATCTTATTAAGACATTTGAAAACAATCTTTTGTACGAAAAAAATTCACACGCAATTTAATGTCCATTACGGTTGTTCCAGTGATTAAAATTTTTACAATAGAAACTTTACTAAAAATTCACGGTCTGACTTGAATTCTTAAGGAAAAGCTGACAATACAAATGCTTAATTGCATTCAAAGTCATCATAAACAAATAGCACTTATAATATCATGGTAGATTTTTTTAGATTCAAAAAATCTAGAGCGCGGTAAAGCTAAAAAAACTCGGTAAGCAGCAAGTGCGTTATAATAGTGAATTTTCATTAAAAAAATTACACTATTAGTACGACATACTACTAAAAGCACATACTATATAATGACAATACAGGACACTCCGGCTGATTTCGTGTTTCAAGAATATCAGCGCCCCTAGCGGATACTACTGATGTTACGTCGTTCGAGAACGTGTAACACCAGCAATTGCTGGTGTTTAACTGTGTATAATTAGGTTTGAGCTATGTTTTTTACAATGAATGTTAGTGGTTGGGTGTGTGCAATCTATAATTGTTCGAATTATAACGTGCTAAATCTATCAAAGACATTTCATAGGTTTCCAAAGGATGGCGAAACGTAAATATGATTTGAAGACAAATCCAGAATCACTTTTATGCCAATATATACAGTTCGCAGAAGATAATTTATTGTGTACCATTTACCATCATGTACCTATTTATAGATAAACTTCATAAACTGATGGTTGAAAGGCTTCAATCATAACTTGTCTTCCAGTGCATCCAAAAAAGAAAAATATGAAGGCAAAAAAAGTTTTGCATTAATAATAAATGATATAAGAAAACTGTTTTTTCTATATTCTTCTGTGTCCTTTTTTATTTCAGTATGGCATAAATTGTCACATTTTTTCACATTTAAAATTATTTTACTTGGTAAAGGCTTTTAATTATCTCCCTAAGACAAGTTTTTAAAAAGACAAGTAGAAATGGCAGATTCAGCCCTATAATAGATTTATTCACGGAAGTAAGAGTTAGTCTCACCTTTCATCTGCACAATTCCTTAATTATGTACTAAGTATATCAGTTACATATTTTAAAATATTAGATTAATAGGACAGTTTTCATGTAGAGATATTGAAAATTGAGTACTGTGCTACCATTTATACCTAGAACAATTATTTATAGATAAGTACATATTGTAACTTAATATCCTCAGAAACAGCTTTCAGTATATTCCTATACCTACCCTTGAAATAGTAGTTTAACGACGGTTTCAAGGTAGTACTTTAAATTATGATGAAATAAGATTATGGGTAAGAGAAATTTGCAGAATTATTCATGCTGGATTCATTTAAGTTTCAAGCTGATTGTTGATACAAATTCTATTTATAACTATATAATCAGAACATTTTCACTGTTTTGTCATGTACAAATTTTTTTATTCATCTATAATAAACCAATTGTCTAAATTAAGAACATGCAGGTAAATATACAATTTAAATTACCCGCTCAGTTGTCAGTACTTCACGCGAGGTGGCGCTAGTGTACTTGTCACAAATATCACCAATGCTAAAGCATAGGAGTGTAGGAAAGTATTGTCATTATATAGTATTTGCTAAAAGTAATACTTTTAATTTAAACAGACGTCGAAGATCGGGTTTAGAGGTCCTAATACAAGCTCATTTGAAGAATTTCTCTCTTTTTATTATCATAAAAAATATTGAAGTCTTGAGTTCTAGCCCCTTTTAAAAAAAACTTTGACTGCCCAAAGCTCAATTTTGTATGACGGTAGAAAATTAAAATTTGGTGAATCTATAATACTGTAAGGCTCTTTAAAAGAAAAATCATTAATCAAATGTCATTAAAGTTGCAAAAGCTTATCATAGGGAAAGTTAATTCATACCCAAGAAGTCAATTAATTATTCAAATAACTTACCTACTTGAAAAGCTAATCAACGAATCTTAACGTTAATGTTCTCATTCTCTGATTTACAATTTTAGAAACATATTATACAATCATTTACCTCAAAACCGAACTGTCAAAGCATGATAAACAGACAAAACACGTTGGTTTCCAATTTTAAAGGCATAGTATACAAGTTGTTATATCTCTTTTAATGACAATCATTTACTACTTAACCTCAAAATAGAACTATCAAACCATTATAAATAAACACTATCCCATCTGGTTTTTACTTCAAGTAGTTGATATAAAACTTCCTTCTTTTCCCCTGTCACTTTAATATTGGATATTTTTGAACATTTTACAAATCCGCGATTCGGAATATACCCGACGGTGGTCATTGGGGTGCGAGCATTTTGAAGAAAGCGGACTTTTTCGACAAAAAAATATGTAAAAATTTGTTAGGTAATACGAAAGATAAAGCCACTGAATAAGTTTTGTAAAGATTGTAATCTAAAATACGTTCGGCAGATTACAACAACCATTGAAACCAGATTCAAGGAGCATCTGGCTTAGCTAAGATACGGTAGTGTAGACAAGTCATGCGTGACAACATATTTGGAATAATAATCACCACACAGATTAAGAGAATCTGAAACTTATCAAAAGTGTTAGACCGCCAGTGAAGTAAGATGCGTACGAAAGTGTTTATATTTCTAAGGCAATAAAAAACAAAAGTTCCTTAAACCGAGCTCCGTTATTGATTTATAGCCCTCTGTTTACACTCTGTCTTTGACATAGAAGATATTCGCAAACTCGGTAGGTAAAGTTATAATGGAAGTTCAAAAACCTTGTCCGGCAATTAATATACAATACACAGAAAACTTGCTTGGGATTTCGTCCCTCTCTTTATCGGTCTTTACCTAAGACGTGGTATAAAAGGTGATGTTTAGTTGTAAGTAGGTTAGAATTTTTCATCCTCTGATGACGCTAACTTTGTTAGTGAAACGATCGTCAGGTCTTTAAAAAGATGTGTTGTGGTAATTTGGGTTCTCTAAGTGTACTTATATAGTAAGCATTATGTGTACCGAGTTTGGTTGAAATATAGCCAGCCATTCTAGGGTTATGCTGGAACATACATTATCTAAATATAAGTGTCCATGCACATCCATTATGTTTACAGATTATTTTAAATGGTTAAAGGTTCGGGATGCAGCAAGTGCGTTATGACGGTGAATTTTCATAAGAATTTTACGCTATTTATATGACATATTATTAAAACTAATAATTAAATTTAAATGGACCTTGGAGATCCGTTTTAGAGGTCCTAATTCGTGCTTAAGTGAAGAAATTTTTTGAAAGTTCTACTATCGATACCTATTTATTAATTTTTAACTTTGTGCTCTCCTTTTGAGAAAAAATTTAAATGCGTAAAATTCATTTTTCTATGAAGCTAGAAATTTATAATTTGGTATATGTAAGCACTGCATGTTACTTTGAAAAAAGTTTGCGTTAAAAAATTCTTTAAATTTGCAGAAGTTTTCCCGACGAAAATTTAATTTGCATTTACAAAAAGAATGTACCTATCAAATTATAAACGAAGCAGGTACCTTTCCTTATTGATCGCTTGAATGATTTTGTTTTAGTCAATCCCATCTAACTAGTTTTTGGAACCAAAACAACAAAAAAGGTTTTTTTTAAGAAATTGGTAGTTATCCGCGGAGCTCATTATATTATTTTAGCGAAATTTCTTTAAAAAATCACTAGTAAATAGATCGTTACTTTTTTGATGAGCTAAAGATTAAAAGATATAAAATGAAAAACTCTATACATGCTGAAAAAGTTGTCAAAAAAATTTAAAAAGGGTTAGGGCCGTTTTTAGGAAAAATCAGTACGCCACTGTATTTGGCATACCTCGAAATAGATATATACCAAATTTCATCAAAAAAGAAGATATATTAACCATTTTAGAGAAGTTTATATGTGTGACCCTTCTTATATAGGGAGACATCCTGTAACTTTTATATTTATAACGCGATTCTTTTTACCCAGGATTCAAAAGATAGAAAATGAATAAGTCTATACACCCTGTGAAAATTGTTTCCTATGCCATTCGGTCACGGCCTACTAAAACTATTTTTATATGTCACAGCATTTATAAACTTTTTTTCTTCAGCTCTAGAGATGTTTTTGACTTTCATAGTTCGTAAGAATAGCGATTTTTTCCTGAAATTATATATATATATATATATATATATATATATATATATATATATATATATATATATATATATATATATATATATATATATATATATATATATATATATATATATATATATATATATATATATATATATATGACACCGATAACTCAAAAAATAATAGGTAAGTACCTTTCTTTTGCAAATGACTTGGATAGTTCGCTGGCCAGGAAAATCGATGCAGTTTTTCCCGGAAAATTATTACATCTCCGGAAATAGCAAAGTTATGGCTACAAGATTTGATACGTGGATCTGTATCATATAAAGTAAATTAGGTACTAAAATTTAGATCGTAGGCCAAAAGAAAAAAACGTTATAAGCATTTAAATTTAAAAAAATTGGGTGCCACTGATGGCCAGAGAAACGCACAAAAACAAATTATTTTGTGTGAATAAAGTTCTTATGGCGCAAAAAAAAAGTCAGAAAAATTACTTTAAAAAGTGTATAGTTTTTCATCTTAAAACGTCAAAGTGGCAGTTTGGAACGTCGAAATTAGAAACTTTTAGGCAAATAACCTGAAACGAATACGAGTTATGTGGAGAAAATGCCGCAAGAAGTGTATTTTACAAACCCTTAAGTTTCAGCTTCAGTCGTCATTCTCCTTTATGGTGCTAAAATATTTCCAGAAAATTTATTTCAAATAGAACCCTTCTCTGATGCTTTGTCAGTAGTCTTGATTATAAAGTGAACCAAAAACTTTGCACCTCTTTCTAAGCACATTGCGCGCACTGAAGAGTGTGAGATTTGGCATAGTTAAAGTTCATATGGAGAAGGAGTGCATAAAGATAAAACGTATGTACAATATGTCTTACAAATAGATTAACCAATGTCTTACTTAATTAGACAGTCAGATTCTATAACCTCCCTCAAATAATAGAATTTATCACTCGGTAATAAGCAAGCAGTAGTAGTAATATATGCGGGACCTCAAGTGAACCCAAATCTGTTCAGTAGTAAGGTCAGTATTTCCTATAAGTCCTACCCTAGAAAGTTTCTATCTATTAGATTCATAATTAGCAGGATTAGAAATGCTTTATAAGGTTTGAAGATCTTATTATTGTTTACTACTTACGCTGTTGTTGTGTTGTTGCACTTCGTGAAGTCTCAGATTTATCAGCGCTCCAAACTAGTGCCTGGTTACGATGATTTTTCTAAAAGTTTATTTTCGATATCTAGGAAATCGAGAACAAAAGTTCTTATAAGCGTCGTAACGGAAGGTCAAAAGGGTTTAAATTTAGATCCTGACCAGTTCTTAGAGTGAGGCTCAGTTTTTATATATATATATATATATATATATATATATATATATATATATATATATATATATATATATATATATATATATATATATATATATATATATATATATATATATATATATATATATATATATATATATATATATATATATATATATATATATATGTAAATATTTACGTGAAAACACTATAGTAATTATTGAAGTGATATTAAAGATAATATACAGGTTAGATATTTGTACAGACAAGATTCTCTGATTACAATTTCAAAAACTACGTGTTTAAATTTGCAAAAACTGAGATAATTTCATAGTTTAAAACAGGAAATTCATAATTATTCTAATAGCAGCTCCCTGGAGTTATTCAAAACTAAAACTTGATTGAGTGTTTTTAAAAGTTCCGACTATAAAAATTCAGTTGCCAGATGAGTGCGTAAGACAAACTTTGCTAGTTCAGAGAAAAATTTTGACTCACCGAATCTTCTACCCTGAATTACCTTGTTACTCTTTGGGGACGATCTCCAAACCGAATCAAATACTGGTAGCTGACACAAGTCTCAGTGACTCCAACAAGAGAAAAGAAGCTGGGAGAAACAGTGATGGTTCCCATTGATGGTTACTAAGCCGGTGGATTTATTGTGTCACGTGTACAAAACCCTTTAACAACCAGGTTGATATTCTGAGGTCGCTTGTTGGAAACTTCGCGAATCGTAATTTAAACGTAAATTAAAGCAGCAAGGCAACAGGTTGAAATAAAGAACCACAACTGAACTTCCGTTTTTATGCTAACTGCGATGTTTATTTAAACTCGAAAATCACTAAAACATTTCAAATAACCACTGAGTATTGTTAGAAGGCAGTATAGGTAACAGAAAGACTATTAAAAACTCAATTTATAAGACAATTCGAGAGACACCCAAGGTTAACGTGTTTACGCCACAGGCGTCAGTGCCAGACTCCTAGAGGTAGAGAGCGTTCGGCTGCGCCTGACCCCTGCACGAAATTTTCAAAGTCATCAGCGTTAGTGGCTATGTGCGAGCTCTCTCTCTCTCTCTCTCTCTCTCTCTCTCTCTCCTTCATTCTTTGAATGAGATAAAATGAGACCCTCAATCGTTGGCGAAGTCACCGACGTCTTCTATACACACCTCCACAATAATAGACTCGTCCGTTCATTTTCTAACCGATTTTCTAGATTTCATCATAATTACGTCAGCTTTTACCTAGAATCTCAGGACAATAGAGATGTTTATTTTCCCCAACAAAATGCAACGTTTTTCAATATTTAGATTTCGACGTATATTATAGGGAGTTCAGTACGCTTCTTACGATACAGAATTTTTTAGCGAATTTTCATCAACATTATTTTGAAACCAAAAGTTGAAATATTTAATATAGATAGGGTTTCTGGTATTATTCATTATGCTTGGAGGTTTTCTAGGTGTTTTTAAACCAGTAATGATTCCACGTAAAAACTGAATCGTTACAATTCCCCTGTTCTGACCTGACCGTTAATTGTTACGTAAATAAATACATACAAATCTGTGGTCAGACAGTCGTACTGAGATTATAGAGGTATACTCTGTGACAAAAGAACATCAATAACGTTCAAACTTAAAAATTTAATGAATTACTGTGGAATTTCGACCACAGCACAGCTACACTAGGTTGGTTTAATACTCTCAAATTTTTAGCGAAATTCCGTAGAAAAAAATCGCTATTGAAATGACCGCGACTTTTGGCTTTTGAAAAGAAAGAAAAGACAGGATCTTCCCTCAATTCCCAATATTTAAAGATAATATATGTCAATAATCCCCTCAGGATATAAAGTTACTGTGTTAACATGAAGTGACACTCTTGTGCCATTTTAAAATAAATCTGTCCAATGGCATTTTGGGCGGATATAACAAAACATCTGCCAAAAAAATCCTCCATCTTCAAAGCCTGACAAATGTTTAAATGTCTCACTGGGCCTAACTGAGTCAATGGAAGATCATTTCTTATTCTCTGAAATTTCATGTACTCTGTTGTCACCAGCAGTTAGTTGTTACTCTATTTTGGCTCTATGGTTTTCCACCGCAAAAAATGTCAAGTGTCAATCGCGTCAAAGAAAATTCAATGCTAGGTTAAGCATGCAGGTTGTTATATTTACATCAACTTTTTTAAATACTTTGACGATGTTTTTAACAAAATGACTATGTCATGTAGACGCGGCGTGTGTGTGTGTGTGCGTGTGTATCCGAGCGTCAACACTAAAAATACTGTGATTTGAACGAAACTTGGCGGCACACATCTTTACTTTGTTAACATTGCGGACAAGTTCGTTAAAAATTCTTATAATTTAAAAGATTCTTTGAAAATTTTCTACCATAACGCAATGCGTCCGACTTTTTTACGTTTCGTGCTTGCTTGGTTGAAACAAGTTCTACAAATATGTCTTTTTTATAGTGTACATTTTAAATTAATATATCTAAACAAAATTGATACACCATGTCGAATAGCGGAAGTAAGTTCATGCACTATGACGTTGGCATAATGAGGAGGATTGAAAGCAGCTCCAGGAACCTTCATATTATGTATTTTTACAAATATATCAACTATTGTGGTTGCCCAGTCAAAATTAACATAACTTTACTTCCGAACTAGTATATAGACATGTCTGTGCTAGAATAAATAGAGTGATTAGAGGAAATTGCGAATGACAATGTTACGAGTATTCTAATTGTCAATTTTGGTTAAATAATAATAATAATAATGGTTTCAGTTTCACGCAAATTGCGCGAAATACTCTGAAGATCTATAACATTGACACCTATATCCTGAGGTTCCTAGAACACAATATCTACCTGGAAAATAAAAATTCAGCTACGTGTACAGACCTCATCACCAATTCGATACCAATTAATTTGAAGAGGTATATTATAAAAAGTAATGGCAAATAATAAATGAGGCTAAATAATCTGATGGAACTCTGCTGGCGGGGGTCGCGGCGGGGGTCGCGGCGGGGTGTCCGCAGGGGAGCGTTCTGGCTCCCTTGCTCTGGTGCCTGGTCGTGGACGGCCTGCTAGGGACGCTCTCTGGAGGCGCTATGAGGTACAAGGCTATGCGGACGACATTGTCATCATAGTCCGAAGAAAGGTTACACAGTCAATGTGGGAGCGCATGCTGACAGCACTGAAAGTGGTGGAAAGGTGGACGGTTGGTCAAGGGCTCAGGATGAGCCCCGAGAAAGCAACCGTCATATCGTTTACGCGGAGGAGGAAGTGGGAGAGCCACATAACTCTCACTCTATACGATAGGAACATTTTAATAGACAGGAAGGTAAAATATCTTGGGGTTGTATTGGACCCTAAACTAACCTGGAATGGTCACGTTAAAAGAATACTTCGTAAGGCAGTCATGACCTTAGCCGTCGCTAGGCGGCTATATGAAAGAACGTGGGGACTAAGACCTAGTATGGTCCACTGGCTGTACACAAGACCATCCTTAAGCCTGCAATGGTAGACTGAAGATCAACCCAGGCTTCTTCAAAATTCAGGAGAGCGTGAAGGAGCCCATGCTTGAAATGAGGTCAGACTTCGCAAGCCCGCGAATCTGCAGGGAAAACAACTTTACAGTGGAAATCTCCGACCGCGAGGCATGGCCGGGGCAGACGCCGGGCATACCACGGAACCATGGGACGGGGGCAGGTGTTTATTCGGAAGGACCGAGGGTAAATCATAGTATTTCCCTCGGAGCCCATGCAACGGTCTTTCAGGTCGAAATGTACGCCATCCTGCACTGTGTGCTGGAGAACAAAAGGAGGGGCTACACTAACCAGCGGATCCTCATAGCCACATACAGCCAAGCAGCCCTTAAGGCCCTAAGTAGCCTACGGGTAAATTCCTGGCTGGTGAGTGAGTGCCGAGAAAAGGCGAGCGACCTGGCTGGGCAGAATGAGGTCACCCTCATCTGTGTGCCTGGCAACTCGGGAGTCAAAGGCAATGAAGAAGCTGACAGTCTCGCGAAGAGAGAGTCAGCAGAACCATTTATGGGACCAGAACCGGCTCTGGGCGTGACAAGGAGCACTGCCAGGGGAGCCATTAAGTCCTGGGCCAGAAACCAACACAAGGTGTACTGGGCAGACTGTCCAGGGCTCAGACATGGGAAGTCAATAATTGACGAATCAAGTTCAAAGAGAGCTGAGGAGCTGCTAAATCTTAGCAGAGGACAGCTCAGAAATATAACAGGTCTCTTGACGGGACACATGGCCGTCAAGAAACACCTGCATAAAATGGGGCGTTTCGAGGAGAACTTCGCATTCAGACTCTGCGGCGAGGGGGAGAAATCAGCCCAGCACACCTTGTGCCAGTGTAAAGCTCTGGACCTCAAAAAACAACTGATCTACGGTCAGTCTAGCCCGGAGACAGAGCATTATAAAACTTCCGCCTACCAATCGCTGTGCAGACTGGTTCAAGGCACAGTGATTTTGGAATGAGTGGAGTGAAGAGACTACATGCACAATAGGCCAAGGGCTGCAGTGCTATAGGGGCGGCAGAGGCGTGGACGAGCCCTGAGGGAGGAAACTCGAGTAATATAACGTTTTAGGGTTTATTTATTAGAAAACCTTTCATTTCATCAAAGGTATGGTATTCTGTGCTGAAATTAAATTAGAGGTTGAAAGTGTGGGGGTGGAATATTGTTGATAAAAATTTTGAATTCTTTTTTCGCTAAAACGGCGTAAAACGTCTCAAAAGGTATAGAAAACTTGATTCTGGAACGAAAATTATTTCTTCTGTTGGTCTGTCGGTCGGGCGGTCTGTCGGCGTGTACGTCTGGCTGTTAATAGGCGCAATAACTTTCGAATGAATTGAGTTATCATCTGTAAATTTGGTGTCCAGTTATCACCGCACAAAGGAACGCTTCGAATTGTTTTTGGGTAAGATCGCTGCGAGGGCAGGGGTAACTAAGGGGTGATTTGGTGAAAATTGATATTTTTTCAATAAAACTTGAGTAATAGAACCTTTCAAGAGTTTATGGGTACAGGAATACAAATCTTTTTTTGTGGTCAAGTCATGGGCCCTAGATTCATTCCATGAAAATGTCTTCTGAAGAAAATAAATTATCACAGCTATGTGGAAGTTATGATTCAATTTGCAGCACTATTTTTTATAGAAACGTTTCAGAAGTTTTTGATTAATAATATCTTGGTACTTATGAACACTGATGACAAATGGTTACATGATATAAGTTACATGATACAAGTTGCATTTTAAAATTCTTTTGATATTTATGATTTAAAAAAAGCTAGGGGGTGTAAAAAATACTAGTGATTTCCAGTCGTCATCCATTTTGCAGGAATATAAATTTGTGCATTTTTTGTAACGTAAAGTTTTTAGTTGTTTATTTTCTCTTTGACAACCAACCTTGTTCTTTACCTTCATGTTTGTTTACAGATCTGCTAGGTTGTATTATTCCGCAATTAAAAGAAATAAACATATATAAGCATATATACTTATTAATAATTATGCTGTGTCAAGTCATCTCTGAGAGTTCCAAAAACACATGAGAAATATATCTTTTGTTAACTTTAATTAAAGTAGACACATGTTGTGAAATCAGCCTTGCCGTGCAAACAAAAGAAAACATAGATTTTTCTAGCAACTAATCATGTACCTGCATCTATAAACAATGTGGTAGAAGTTCGTAAATTCTATGTCTTCACTGTGGAACGGACAACGCTGTAGAAAAATTACCTTGATGCAGTTCTTCTGTTTTGATACACCTTGTAATTTATGTTAACAGAATTTACATTAAAGTATTCTTTGATTGAGAGAAAAAAACAAGGTTGGCTAGAATAATTGTATAATTACCGTGAGAGTTTTCACATGTGTTAGAACAGTTAGATTCGTGCTGCATTCAAATTAAAGGTATTCGTGCGATAGTAGTTATACTAGATTTTGTTCGTAATTAAAAGGTACAAGAAGAACGTTTTTTAAACATATTATATCGGGTGTTTAGAAACAGTCGTCATCTTAGTTACTTCGACGTATTAAGTGCTTTTGTGCGGGCGAAAATTGTATATACCTAGCTATGAAACAAACTCGCTATCATGACAATTGTGCACTGTCAAATTACTGTAACTGTTTAACTAGTATTTGTCTAAATTCATTCTTCTCCGGTTTCACACGTGTTTGTTTTCTTATCAGCGAAGAAGTCTTTACGTCTCTATTCAGTATGAAACCGTTTCACCAAGTAAGGGCAACAACAATTAATAAAGCATCTGTCAAGTTGTGTATGAATCAATTAATTCTGTACTTTTTGTGAAGCTGTAGATGCAAGAAAATGAGTGATTTGAAACTAGAGCAAGCGTGATTAAAGTTTTTTATAAACACAGACAAGACCAAAGAGAACATCAAAAACTCTGGACGCAGCAAGTGCGTTATGGTAGTGAATTTTCATTAAAATGTTTTTATTGCAAATATGTGTGTTTTCTTTTTAAGAAAGCAGGCATCAATTTTGGTTACCAGTATAACCTATATAGTAAAAACAATGTGCCATGTTTCATAAAAATAACTTTATTGTGTGAAAATGTACAAACATTTCCAAACATGTAAGGCTGGCTCAGAACTGACACTGATAGAGGGAATCCGTATGTGTAATTAAAAGAAAACATTGTTTAATCTATTTCAACTGAGCAGATTGTCCTGGTTAACGAACTTATCCAAGCCACTTGCAAAAGGAAGGTACTCACCAAATTTGATCAAAATCCGCCCATTATTTTTTGAGTTATCGGTGTGATACATATATATATATATATATATATATATATATATATATATATATATATATATATATATATATATATATATATATATATATATATATATATATATATATATATATATATATATATATATATATATATATAAACATATAAAAATTGAAACCGACCCCGGATATGTGTTCTCGGGGGCCTAATTAGTGCTAATTTGAAGGAATTTTTTCAAAATTCAAAAGTCGAGATCTCCTCATTAGTAAATTTTTTTTAAGAAAATTCACTAAAAATTAGAGAAATGGTCTCAGAGTATTGGCGAATCGAAGTTTTGATTATCGCCTATCCGTCTTGACAATTTTGGATGAAGCTTATTTGAACGACCCCCAAACGTGTAGGCCGAATACCTGCACAGAATATATACAGAGTTGTAGTCGTCAGACATTTAAAATTCTTCATCCTCTGGTGAAGTTAACTTGGTTAGTGTAACGATCGTCAGGTTTTTAGTGAATTTTCTTTAAAAAATTCACTAATCCCGACTTTTGAATTTAAAAAAATTTAAAGTTTTCCTCAAAGCGTCAAACTCGCAATTTGAAACGTCAAAATTGGCAATGTTTAGGCAAAGAACGTGAAACAAATACGGATTGTGAAAAGAAAATGTTGCAAAAAGATAGTTCTGCGAACCACTAGGTTTCAGAATCAACCGTCATTGCCCTTAATTTTCCTAAAATATTTACAGAAAATTCATTTCAAATAGACTCTTTCTCTAATGCTTTGGCTGTCGGTTTAGTTAAGTTGATGCTTTCGCTGTATGTTTAGTGAAGTTTATGGTTTAACGGTCTATAATTTTTAAATAATTTTCGTAGAACAAATTCGTTAATGCATATTTGCATTTTTTATCGAAATATGATGCATGTTTGTAAGAAACAAATCTGTACACAGTAAGTGCGTTTTGGTAGCGAATTTTCGTTTAAATCCTTCAAATTTTAATAACTCAATTTGCTATTAACGTAAGTTTTGTTGGTTAGGAAACCAACATTCAAGTTTATTTTCGGAAATTGTTTGTACATTTTCAAACAATAAGTAATTTTGATAAAATATGGTACATTGTTTCTACTACATAGGCTATACCGGTAATCAGATTAATGCCTGCTCGCATTTGTTATTAAAAACATTTTAATGAAAATTCACTTCCATAACGCACTTGCTGCGTCCAGACTTTTTTTAAATGTGTTGTAATGATTTGTGTTCTCAAAGTGTACTTATCATTATATATTTGTAAATGGCTGAAATATATTCGCCAGCCAAGAAAATCGGACAAGCTTGTGTGGAAAACTTTTGGGTTTTCATTCGAAAATTTTTCATATCTGCGAAAGTAACAAAGCTATGGCAACCAAATGTAGGTTTCTTTTGTAAAATATATACTACTAACCAAAATTTGGATCTTTAAGTTAAAATAAAAAAAGTTATAAGTATTTAAAATTGTCTCTTGTTAAATGTGTACTACAAACCAAAATTTGTAGCAAAATTTGAAAGCAAAAAAGGTATAAGCATTTAAAAATGATTATTTTTGTAATGAAATACTTGCTACGTCTGAACTTTCAGTAAATTTTTGTAGAAAAATTCACTAATGAGGAGATCGCGACATTTCAATTTTGAAAAACTGTCTTCAAATCAGCGCGAACTAGGCCCCCTAGGACACATTTCCGTGGTTGGTTTCAATTGATATCTGTTATATATATATATATATATATATATATATATATATATATATATATATATATATATATATATATATATATATATATATATATATATATATATATATATATATATATATACTTATATTATGAGATATACTTGGTCCTCGGGCTGAACCGCGTCTAGAATTTATTAAAACTCGACGTTTTGGCTCCTGTTTTGGAGCCATTTTCAAGAGGTTAAGGAAATATGACAGAAAGTGAACTCTAAGGTCACAATTTGCCTACCCCTTAGAGCGGTGGATAAGGATAGGTTGGGTTATTGTAACTCGATTACGTGGCCTCAATCTACCTACTCCCCAAATCTCGCTGGACATCGTCTCTAAAGGTCTCAGTGTGTTTAACACTAGAACTAAGAGAGATATCTACTTGGTGTCTCAGAAGTCAAGAGCATGCACTCTGCTTCAACTTTTGTATAACACCCCCAAACCTAAGGAGTCTAGTTCTAAAAACATTAATATTTATAATCGCAGAGGGATCGGTTGTAAAAAAATCCGTTTTTTATTTAATTCTAATAAACGATCAGATTGTGTGATTGTTTAGTGAATTTTCAAAGAAAAATATCAAAATATTTAAATTAACTTTGGTAATTACGTATTAGTAAGAATTAATTAATAGATAGTGCTATATATATATATATATATATATATATATATATATATATATATATATATATATATATATATATATATATATATATATATATATATATATATATATATATGTGTGTGTGTGTGTGTGTGTGTGTATTATAATATACAACTAATTGATAAATTGTATTCACAAATGTCAAATGAAACTTCAAAGTGACAAACTTAAATAACGTTTTTATTTCTGACAGCTTGTGACATGAAAATGTGAGGATTATTTTTTCTTTACTTCCGCTGGTTTTAAATTTCCCGTGAAAAGTTAAAAAAACAACTATTGTTAGAAATATTTTCGAATCTTCGTGAACAAAAAATTGTTTAGCAAATCTTTGTAAAAAATATAATTACTTAAACCAATTTTTGTAAAGAAAATGGCGAATTTACGCAAAAGAAATTGTTTGAACATTTTCTTGCAAACATTTTTTAATTATTGTAAAAAAGCTTTTTGTGAATAATTATATCTTGGCAGGTGTGTAAATAGCTTGAAGGGTTCCTTGGCCAGGAAAATCGTACCAGTTTTTTCGGAAACATTTAAAGTTTATTTTCGGAACATTTTTCAATTTTTCACACAACTTTGAACGACTTATTGTAAGAAAGAGCTTTTTGTGAATAATTATATCTTGATAGGTGGGCAAATACGATGAAGTGGTTCGTTTGCTAGAAGAATTGAACCAGTTTTTTCGGGAACATTCTAAGTTTTTTTTCGGTATATTTTTTTACTTTTTCAAACAATACATTTATTTTGATAAAATAAGGTACATTGAGGTTATGCTGTTAACCAAATTCAATCCCTTCTTGATCCGTTCTTATAAAAAATTATCTACGCTGATTATAGGGTGTCTTAAACCACATCTTATAAACTAGTGCTGAAAATTGCATCATAACTTCCACATAGCTGTGATAGTTTACTCTTCTCAGAAAGACATTCTCATGAAATGAATTTAGGGTCCATGACTTGACCACAAAGAAAATATTCGTATTCCTGTAGCTATAAACTTCTGAAATTATTATATTACTCCAGTTTGAACGAAAAAATGTCAATTTTCACCAAATGACCCCTCGTTTATCCCTTACCCCCTGAAGCGATATATTACCCAAAAATAACTCGAATCGTCGGGTGCTAACTGGATACCATATTTGACGATCATATCTCAATTCTTTGGAAAGTTATTGCGCCTATTAACAGACAGACGTACGTGCCCACAGACCGACAGACCGACAGATCGACCGACATACAAAAAAAAGTGTTCCAGAATCAAGTTGTTCTGAGACTTTTTACGCCGTTTCCGCAAAAAAAATTCCAAAATTTTGTCAACAATATTTTATCTCCATTCCCCATACATTCAACCCCTAATTTAGAGCCTCGGTGGTTCAGAGGTAAGAACGTGTGCCTCTGAACCGAAGGGTACTGGGTTCGATCCCAGGGTTCTCCTTTCACCTTTTCAGTACAAACTGTAACATTAATATCAACCGAGGTTCTGGCATTGTATTTGAGCAAGTTGAATGTCTGCACGTTCCGCCCTTCGAAGGGGGCGTAAAGCCGTCGGTCCCGTGTCCATACGATGTTGGGCACGTTAAAGATCCCTACCCTCATCACAGAAAGGCAGGGGTTCGGCAACATTTCCAGGATGGTGAGGTGAAACTGCTCCCTGACGTCGGTGATTAGCCATAGTCGCGGAAATAGGCCGACGTTAAAGAAAGAAAACACACACACACACACACAACCCCTAATTTAATTTCAGCACGGAATACCATATTTTTTATGTTTTCTAATAAATAAACCCTAAAACCTTATCTTACTCGAGTTTTAACGAAAAATTGTCAATTTTCACCAAATCACCCCCCATTCATCTCATACCCACTGAAGCTATTTTACCAAAAAAACAATCCGAACCGTTCGTTTGTCGAGTGCTAATTGCATACCAAATTTGAAGACGATATCTTAATTCGTTCTAAAGTTATCGTGGCTATAACCAGACAGACCGACAGACAAAAGCTTTTGTTCTCAAATCATGTTTTCTATATGTTTTGATACTTTTTACAAAGTTTAAGCGAAAAAAAAATTTGAAATTCTTGTCGTCGATGCGATACTTCCACACGTTATGACGATGTGGAAGTAAACAATATTCACGATTTTTTGTGAAAAAATTGTTAGGAATTTTCGTAAAAAAATATAATTTTGTATAATATTACTTAAGCCAATTTTTGTATAGAAAAAAAGTGGCGACTTTTCGTGAAAGACATTTGTTAATATTTTGTTGAATTTTTGTCCAAAAGCCTTTTGTGAATAATTATAACTTGACCGATGTATATGTATAAATAGCTTGAATAGTTTCGTTGGCCATGAAAGTAGGATCAGTTTTTTCGGCAATATTTTAAGTTTATTTTCGGAAAATTTTTGTAGTTTTTTAAACAATAAAGTGATTTTAATGAAATATTGTACATTGTTTCTACTATATAGGTTACACTGTTAGCCAAAATGTGATGCATTTCATTAAAAAAAATAGTGCTGCAACTTGAATCATAACTTCCACTTAGCTGTGATAATTTATTCCTTTCAGAAAGCCATCCTCATGGATTGAATTTAGGGCCCATGACTTGACCACAAAGAAAATATTTGTATTCCTGTACCCATAAACTTTTGAAACGTTATATTACTCGGATTTTATTGAAAATATGTCAATTTTCACCAAATCACCCCCCATTCATCCCCTACCCCCTAAAGCGGTCTTACCCAAAAACAATTTGAAGCGTTTCTTTGTCGGGTGCTAACTGAATACCAAATTTGAAGATGATATCTTAATTCGTTCGAAAGTTATTACGCCTATTAACAGACAGACATACATGGCAACGGACCGACATAAAAAACAATTTTCGTCCCAGAATCAAGATTTCTATATGTTTTGAGACTCCTTACGCTGTTTTAGCAAAAAACAAATTTTGTCAACAATATTCCACCCCCACATATTCTACCCCTAATTTAATTTCAGCACAGAATACCAGATGTTTTATGAAATTCAAAGCTTTCTAATAAACAAACCCTAAAACGTTATATTACTCGAGTTTTAACGAAAAAGTGTGAATTTTTACCAAATCATCCCCCATTCACCCCTTACCTTATGGAGCGATTTTACCCGAAAACAAGCCGAACCGTTAGTTTGTCGGGTGCTAACTGTATACCAAATTTGAGGACGAAATCTTAATTCGTTCTCAAGTTATCGTGGCTACAAACAGACAGACATACAGGCCGACAGAACTACAGGCCGACAGACAAAAAAATAGTCGTTCCCAAATCATGTTTTCTATATATTTTGACCCTTTTGCGACGTTTAAGCGCAAAAAAAATTTAGAAATTTTTGTCGCCAATGCGATTCTTCCACATGTGACGATGTGGAATCCAATACATATTTGCTATTAAAAATTTGTTTATAAAAATTCACTACCATAACGCACTTGCTGCGTCCAGACTTTTTTGTTATGATACAGAACTTTCACCACACGATTATGCCCACTTATAATCCTATGAAGCCCATATGGACCTAGTTAACTATAATTTCAAGGCAATTGAGGTGTTCATAATCACCCGATAGATTTCTAGCGATTCGCGTATAGTCGGTAAAAATGATGATCGTGAAAAAGAAGAGTTTCAAAAACTTTCCCACGGAAACATCAATAAAGATGACCTTACACTGGTATTTGGGATAATTAGTCGAAGATATAAAAGAAGCATTCCGGGTAGCATTATTGACAAGTGAACAGAAATTTTGTTCCCATCTAAATACCTATATTAAAGTAAGACTATGCTTTTAAAGAGAAAATTAGCAATAATTAATTTGTCTAAAATGTTTTGATAGTTTTTGGAAAGTTGCGAATAAAAATTAGAGTGTCACGGACATCTGTTTAATGCAAGTCACCAAGTTCGATAGTTTTATAATTTGAAAGTGGCAAATCTACCTAATTGTCTCTACTAATGATGAAAATAATTGCTTACGATAAATGTTTTGTACCTTTGTAAAACTTATATTGCTTTTGTAACGTACAAAACCGTGGTAAATTGGTTTGTTTTGTACTACCTAAAGTGGCTGTAAACAATAATGATAAAAATCTGGACGCAGCATGTGCATTTATACAGGGTGTGCCAATTAAAACTTCCCACCTGGAATATATCGGAATTTAAAAAAATCGGGACGCAGCAAGTGCGTTATAGTAGCGAATTTACATAAGAATTGTACACTATAATTATACGGCATATTAGTAAAAAAAATACTTTAAAGTTAAGGCTTATCTAGAGCAATCAACATCATAAGGACAGTAAAACAGTACAGTACGCATCAAGCTGCCAGGATTGCTTATTTTGCACATTGTCACAGTATCCTATCGTATGGAACACTCATATGGGGTAACTCGTCAGCAGCAACATGTGTTTATCATGCAAAAAGAGCAATAAGGACATTATGTGACGTAGGCCCAAGAAAAAAATGCCCGGATGTGCTCGAGGCCAATGGGATACTTAGCCTTCCAGCCATATTTTCCTTCAGTATATGTATTCAAAATACCCAGTGAATGGTGAAGCTCACCACATCAATACCTGTGCAGGCATGAATTTAAAAAAAATCGGGACGCAGCAAGTACGTTGCAGTAGCGAATTGTACCAAGAATTAGTTAGATGCGTTTCATAGAAACATCAAACATTTTGTATTAAATGCTTATAACTCTTTTTTCATGAATGATAGAGATTTATATTCTGGTACACAGTTTACGGTTTATAACGTAAACCTACCTACGAAATTTGTTATTTTCGGAGATAATTTTTTTTTCGAAAGAAAACCCAACATTTTCTCGGAAAAACTGGTCCAAGTTGGCTAATCAACTTATCCAAGCCACTTACAAAAGGATGGTACCTATCAAATTTTATCAAAATCGGCCCATTATTTTTTGAGTTATCGGTGTGTGTCACATTTTGCGTGTGAAAAACTCCAAGCTGTTTTGGAAATTATGGTAGAAAAAATAACTGTTTTTTTTATTGCGAAGCAAAGATGTATATAAATAGTAATTTACGTTACAAGTCCGGAAAATATTGTTTTTTTGGACGAGTCGACAAAATTCTAGGACGAGCCGTAGGCGATTCCTGGAAGTCTGCGAGTTCAAAAAACTGTTTTCGGACGTGTTGCGTACACTATTTTTTCGGCAACCGTGTAGAATAACAAATCAATGAGACACATTTCTTTATTATATTTGTAGAACAAAATTTCGAACATTTTAATTCTTATTTGTATTAAATATTGAAATTCGAACAGAAGATAGGAAGATAGGTACTAACAGAAACATTCTAATTCTTATTTATATTAATATTTATATTAAAATTCGAGCAATTGCTAATATTGAAAGGATTTAATTTGTTTGAAATGCTTGGTATATTTAAATGCCTTTTGTAGTCAGAACAAGAAGGTAAAGTTTCCGTTTCATATTGATTGTTTTCATCTGATAATTTTTGAATGGTATTGGCAATTTTTATTTTGTTTGTTAGTGAATTGTCTATATATCCTTCAGCGACATTGGTAGACTTCCAGCCACCGTGGTAATGTTCAACTGTATTTATCAAAATCATACCTACCAAGATTTTTATATTCACAATGACAACAACGATGTAAATCTTCCCGGCCTAGTCCGGGAAGTACGTACTTCCCGGACTAGGCCGGAGAAATGCTACTTTCTCAAAGAAAAAGCGTTCGGGAAGTGGGTACTTCCCGGACGGTTGCCGAAAAAAATTATTACAGAAATGCTGGTTGGAAAAGTGTTCAAAAAGCTCCAAATTTGGACAGCATTTTTAATTTGATAGTACATCATGTGTTTTTTTTTTGGCAAGTGAATGTTGGGGATAGAATGCTGAATATAAAAATTAAAACTAACTCCGAATATGGATTCTAGGGGTCCTAGTTCGCGGTCATTTAAAAAAAAAATCAAAATTCAAAAGTCGGGATCTTCCCATTTTTTTATACGAAAATTCATTAAAATTGTGATGCAGCGTTTTGGCCAATAGATAGCGGAGTCCTGTGAAAATGGCGCATTCGGGCAGGTTTTCGTTTATATTTATCGTCCAAAAAAATCAGAATGCAATATACCGGGCGCTCTCTTGTTTGAATTTGAAAAAAATTAAACTGGCGTTACACAATTTTTCAAATAGAAAACCTTGTGTTTTATGTTTTAGAAGTGAAGGCTATGCCCTCAGCTTCAACTCTTGTATAGCACTCTCTATACCTAAAGTCTCTAATTTTAGAAACATTTACATTCAATTTTCACAGAAATTTTTTTGAATGTTTTCGTAGATTTCAATCGTTTTTGTAAAAGTTTTGTAAGATGTTGGTAAAGGATAATTATGTTAGATATTGTGAGAAAAAAGTTTCCAAATTTTCGTAAAAAAAAACATATTTAGCAAATCTTCGTAAAATATATAATTTCCATGTAATATTACTAAAGCCAATTATTGTAAAAACAACTTACGAGTTTTCGTGGAAGAAATTGTTTGCGGCGTTTTGATTAATAGATAGCGGAGTCCTGGGAAAATGACGCATTCAGGCAGGTTTTCGTTTATATTTATCGTCCAAAAGAATCGGGATGCCATATACAGGGAGCTCTCCACTTGTGGCTAAGTTTTAAAAAATGTTAACTGCCGTAACTCACTTTTGGTGAATTTTCTTTAAAAAAAATTCACTAATGAGGAGATCCCGACTTATATATGTATATATATATATATATATATATATATATATATATATATATATATATATATATATATATGTATATATATATATATATATATATATATATATATATATATATATATATATATCACACCGATAACTCAAAAACTAATAGGCCAATTTTGATTAAGTTTGGTGAATACCTTCCTTTTGCAAGTGGCTTGAATAAATTCGTTAGCCAGGAAAATCCGGCAAGGTTTTCCCGGAAAATGTTGTGTTTTCTTTCGAAAAAATTAATATCTCCGGAATTAACAAAGTAAGGGCAACCAAATTTGGTACGCAGGTTTATATCGTTATAGGTAAATTTTTGCCAAAATTTATTTCTGTAGGTTAAAAGACAAAAAAGGTATAGGCATTTAAAGAAAAATAAATTTTGGTTTTCCTCAAAACGTTAACGTCGCGATTTTAAACGTCAAAATTGGTAATATTTAGGCAAAGAACCTGAAACTAATATGAGCTATGGAAAGAAAATATCTCGAGAAGAGTGTTTTGCAAAGCCTGATGTCTTAGTTTTAATCGTTATTGTCCTTCATTTTACAAAATATTTCCAGAAAATTCATTTCAAATAGGGTCTATTGGAAATGAATTTTCTCTGATGCTTTGGCAGTAGCTTGGCTATAGAGTTTATCGTTTAACGGCATATAATTTTTGTCGAATTTTCGTAAAAAATCAATAAAGTTTAATATATCTCTTATTATACAATATACGAAAAAAATGTATACATCAATTACACTACAATTACAGGGTGGCCGATAAGTCGTTGGTGATTCAAATTATCTTTTTTTTTTAATCGAACACGCCTTATGTTATTGCATTTTTGCATTTTCCATCGAAATATAATACATGTTTGTAAGAGAAGAAATTCGGGACGCAGCAAGTGCGTTATGGTAGCGAATTCTCATTTCAATTTGCTATTAACCTATAAGGTTGACCAAGAAACAAGTTTTTTCGGGAACACTTTAAGTTTACTTTCGGAAATTTTCGTACATTTTCAAACTATAAAGTTATTTTAATGAAACATGACACATTGATTCTACTATAAAGGTTATACTGGTAACCAAATTTGATGCCTGTTTCTTTAAAAAAAATTGCTATTCAAAACATTTTTATGAAAATTCACTACCATAACGCACTTGCTGCGTCCAGACTTTTATTTCAAATAGAAAATCCTATGTCTTATATTTTAGAACTGAAGGCCATGCCCTCAGCTTCAACTCTTGTATAACACTCTCTATACCTAAAGTCTCTAATTTTGGAAATATTTGCATTCAGTTTTCGCAGACATTTTTTTCGCGTTTTTGTAGATTTCATTTTTTGTAAAATATTTGTGGTGTTGGTAAATAATAACTATGTTAAATAAGTTATTGTGAAGAAAGTGTTTTCTTCAAATTTTCGTAAAATAAAACATACTTAGCAAATCTTCGTAAAACATATAATTTTCATGTAACATTACTAAAGCCAATGTTTGTAAAAAGAAATTACGAATTTTCGTAAAAGAAACTGTTTGCAAATTTTAATGTATTTTCTTTTAACTTCGCCAAAGAACTTTTTGTGAATAATTATATCTTGGCAGGTGTGTAACTTGTTTGAAGAGGCCAGGAAAGTCGGACCATTTTTTTCTGGAACATTTTAAGTGTATTTTGGGATTTTTTTTACTTTCTGGAACAATCAAATTATTTTGATGAAATATGGTACATTGTTTCTACTATAATACCTAATGATTATACTTTAAACAAATTTGATGCCTTACATTAAAAAACGACATATCTGCCAAACATTTTGTAAAAATTCACTACCATAACGCACTTTCTACGTCCAGTGTTTTTACTACGAACCATGTGCATAATCGTTTAAGGCATGTCTTTATAATTGAGATATCAAGAATACTGCATTTTTATGTCAAGAATGCAGCTTATATCAGTAATTAATGCTGGTACATAAGATTAAAGTGTACGCATGGTTGAAGCAATATAATTTGACTTACTTTATATTGTTCAGATAATAAGCAACTTTTATAAACAATAACACTTCTGTAATACCTTATGTATAAGATATAGCACACAGCCATTTATTAAGACAATTATACTTGCAAAATTACGTAAAAAAGCTTTGGTATTAACTAATGACTTTTACTTTACTAACTTCATTGTCCATCTTTAACCACTACTGTTTCTGTTTGTGGGAAATACTTTTTATTTCATTGCATACATAATGAACTACAGATTAATAAAGAATAGATGTAGTACAGGAAGCGAATAATATAAGCATAAACTAAAAATGCAGAGAAAACAAAAACGTTCAGGGAAGAAAGCAATAAGGTAAATCTCAAGTGGCAACTGCTTTCTAGTAGTGAATTTTTATAACAATTGTACACTATTAGTGCGAGATATTACTTAAATTAATACTTTAATTTTTTTTATATTTCAACAACACACCACGAGAGCTTTCAGCCTAAATACTATCGTACCGTGAGTGTCGACAAGGAGGAAAGAGGCAATTCTGGACTTGAAGGTTTGGAGGTTCCGAGGAGAAGGACAAACATGTGCCGGCAAGGAATTCCACAACTTGGAAGTCGTCGGGACAAAAGAGCGGGCATAACAAGATGTTCTATATCTGATGAGCTGGGTAGTAAAAGCGTGAATTCGCTCTGTTCCCCTGGTAGATCTGTTGGGGGCAGTAGGTGGAGGAACTATGTAAGAAAACTCCTCTGAGCAGTGCCCGTGCATATCTATAAAACAGAGAAATGTCATCAACGGCACGTCGGTGGGCAAGGGATGGGGTAGGGTCACCCGACGTATAGCTCTCTTCTGAATGGAGTCCAGGATAGCGAGTGTAAAAGCGGCAGCGGCACCCCAGATATGGGAGCAGTATTCGAAGTTTGGCTTTATTTGTGAAGTATATAGAGTATAGAGATTAGCTGGTGAAAAGTGTTTGCGAGCCCGGAAGAGGAAACCTAATTTCTTAGCAGCCGCTTCTGCAATTGATGTGACATGTTGGTGCCAATTGAGATTTCGATTCGCAGAAATTCCAACAAGTGAAAAGAACTCATTACTTTGAATAACTTGGTTGTGTCTAGGGCTGGTGTATCTCTTATGAGATAGAAAGCAAGACTGAGATTTGGTGTAGTTGAATTGTACAAGATTTCTACTTCCCCAGTCTAATATTTTTTGGAGATCCACAGAGACAGAACCCTCCGTGGGTCTGCGATCCTCATCTAATTGGGCTAAAGAGATGCTTAGAATATTGTATATTTGAGTGGAGGGTGCTGTCGTCCACGTAACTGTGAACTGGGTTGGATGTGCTAGAGAGGAGGTCATTGATGTGGAGAAGAAACAAAGTAGGGCCTAAAGCTGAACCTTGAGGGACTCCTGCATTAATTGGATACAGTTTAGAGGAATGGCCATCCATGACAACAGAAATGCTCCGGTTGGAGAGGAAATTTGCTGTCTAGGTACAGAGTTTTGGTGGTAGGCCATAGGCTGAAAGTTTATTGAGCATCGCTGCGTCCCAGACCTGGTCGAATGCTTTGGATATGTCTAGAGCGACAATCTGGGATCCAGCGTGTAGTTCCATATACTTGTTCCAAGAATGGGTGACAAAGGAAAGGAGATCGGCAGTTGATCTGCGCTGATGGAATCCATACTGCCTGTCGTGGATTAGACTTGTGTTTTCAAAGTCATTTTAGCATTTCGATGTTTATATACTTTTCCATCACCTTAGAGACGACTGAAAGGAGATAAATAGGTCTGTAGTTGCTAGGAAGCGCTTTGGATCCTTTTTTGGGGACGGTTTGTACTAGAGCAGTTTTCCAGTTACTAGGGAATATGCCTCTATTGTAAAATGTCTGAAACAGACGAGTCAGGACAAGAGCAAGTTCTGGTGCGCATTTTTTGAGAACAATTGCTACGATCTCGTCAAGGCCAGAGGCTTTCCTGATATTAAGAGAAGAGAGCATCTTTCGTACCTTTTTAGTTTTGAAAATGATATCCGTCATTTTATGCGCGACATTGGGGACTGTTGGTGGTTGAACATTTGGAGGTGGGTTGAAAGTAGAAATGCCGGCGAACAACATTGTCACAGGATTTGGAGAACCAGGGCTTTTGAGTGGCTGAAGGGGTTTTCTGTGTACGTGGAATAAATAATTCCATGCTAGCTTGGATAATTTCGGTGACGTTTTGTGAGATATCAGAGGGGTCATGATGAGAGAAGCAGACAGACACCCGTGGAAATGAGGAAAAGTAATCCGCATTTCATCGCAGTTCGCGGAGTTGTAGTGCCAAACGATACGTGGATGTGGTGACTGTGTGACCTCGGGTTGCATTGCGCAGGAAGCAGTGACCATACTGTGGTCTGGACGACCAAGGGGTGCGGTGACTGATGTCTGATGTCTAATTTAAATCAGATTGGTTTTAGAGGTCCTAATACGCGCTCAAGTGAAAATTTTTTTCGAAAATGTTACCATCGCTATCTCTATTATCATAAAAAATATTCAAATCTTGTGTTCTAGCTCCTTTAAAAAGAAACATTAAATGCCCAAAACTTAATTTTCTATAAAGCTAGCAAATTAAAATTTATTATGTTTAGGTACTGCAAATCTCTTTAAAATAAACTTGTATTACAAACTTCATTAAAGTTACACAAGCTTTCCAGAAGAAAACTTAATTCTTATTAAATGTGGCACGTATTTTTCCTTATTAATTGCCTGGATGATTTCGTTTTAGTCACCGTAATCGAACCGGTTTTTTTAACAATTAAAAAGTTACAAATTATGTATTAGTGATTTTTCTTAATAAGTAATAAAATTCACTGATAGGTATCAACAATACAAAAATGTCTGCTAAAAATTATACGGTGACAAAGTAATAGAGACGTTTTAAAGAAAAATGAGATCTTGGTCTAAAACCTTTGAAATCTGGACACTATTGTTTCTACCAAATAGTGAAGTTAGTGTAACTAAACAAAATGTTACATACGTCGGCGGGAATCGAACCCGGGCTGCCCGCGTGTTACGAGAGCATTCTACTCCTGAACCGCAAATTCTAGCTAATAAACTGTTTTCTTACGTGGTACTTATAGAGACGGCAACTTGCTGCCTCAGGCAATTTCATATTATGTCCTAAAGGTGAATGTAAGTAAACAGCTAATTACCGAATTAAAATTGTTACTTGATAATTCTCCGGCCGACCGTTTCGACCTTAGATGACGTCTGATTTTTAAGTCTAAAGATAAAAACACACCGCTTTAAAATTACTGTCATAGAGACGTGAATGAATTTCTTTCATTCTTTCGTATCTTCTCGTATTCTTCTAATATGACATTGACTTATGAATGAAATACATAACCCCATTGCATTTGCATATCTGTCATTCCAACGTCGTACTTAATTGTCGACAAACGATTTAATAGATGTTTTGGAGTTTAGTGGTCGAGATCGCTAGTTCAGAAATTATGTTTTACGCGTATTTTTTTGTATTGTTTGACTATCGTTGATATATAATTAATGCATACGCATGGCAGCTGACTACTCTGTCTTTGTCAGTGTTGGACTTCACCACTTTAGTCATTTCAATTACATCTTTCAGATTATATTTTTAATTTGGAAAAAACTCAATTTTTAAATTTTGGTTTGGATATGGCAATAAACACATCAATCAAAGAATAATATAAAATATCAATAAGTACATTGAAGACTCAACATTGGGGGTCTGCTTGTATACCTTCGTAGAGGACGCTATTAGCAACTGCTTGGCAACTAACGCATAAATACCTAGTCCTAGGTTTCATTCGCTTAGTTTCTTCATCCCCCTGATGACGCTAACTTTGTAAGCGAAACGATGGTCAGGTATAAAAACTGTATTATGATGAATTTGGTTCTCCAAATTGTACTTATCAGTGCTTATCACAGTTAACTTATCACGGTTTTTTTAGTTTATAGTGAATGTTCATTAAGAAAATTCACTAATAGAGGGATATCGATGGTGAGACTTTCGGAAAATGTCTTCAAATAAACTCGAACTAGGGCCTCTGGAACCCATTTCCATGGTCAGTTATAATGTATATATATATATATATATATATATATATATATATATATATATATATATATATATATATATATATATATATATATATATATATTCAACCGATAACTCAAAAAATACTTCAGTGATTTGGACCAAATTTGGGAATGACCTTTATTTTGCTAATGGCTTGGATAAGATCGTTCATCAAATCTTAGCGCCCAATTTTTCTTATTAAAAAACTAAAAAATATTTTTTAAAACGCAATATCTCTCAAATTGTCTTAAGTTGTTGAAATGAATATTTACAACGTAAAAGAACATAGACAGACGTGGTTGTGTACCAATTTTCAAGTCGTTTGATCAAAGGAAAATTGAGTTATTCGAAATTAATCATAAAATAATCCTCGACATCCCTTTAGATTCTGTAATGCAATATCTATAATGTTGGACAAAGATAGATGACGTTATATGTATTGCTATGCTATTTAAATAAATCGTAGATGAAAATCTAAACACTGGAGGTTGTCGCAGGTTATCAGCCTGGACAACGTTGTGAGGATACGACAGGACCAAGTAGTATGTTGTCACAGCTCTAGTTTACACAAAATATGATAGATAGAGCTGTACAATCAACTAAGAATTGTGTAATGTCAGCCTTGGACCATTTCCTAATACCAAGAGAAAGTTTAAAACGCCGTTAATTTTAGCATGCGAATGTATACTATAAATAAAAAATTTCGGGATGCAGCAAGTGCGTTATAGTAGTGAATGTGCATAAGAATTGTACACTATTAGTAAGATATATTATTAAAACTAATTCTTTAAATTTAAATGTACCTTGGAGATCGGTTTTAGAGTCCCAGTTAGCGTTTATTTGAAAAAAAAAATTATATGGAGCTAGAAAATTAAAATTTGGTCTTAGATATAATATGTAAGTGCTGCAAGTGCCTTTAAAAAATTGAGTTACAAATTTCATTAAAGTTACAAAAGTTATTTAGAAAAAAATAATTATTTACAAAGGGACTGTACCTGTCAAATTATAAACATGGCAGGTATTTTTTCTTATTAATTGTTTGGATGGTTTTGTTTTAGTCAACCCATTCAGATTTTGCAAACAATAAACAACAAAAGTCTGGACGCAGCAAGTGCGTTATGGTAACGAATTTTCATGAAAATGTTTTTAATAGCAAATATGTGTGTTTTTTTAAAAAGCAAGCATTAAATTTGGTTACCAGTATAACTAATATAGTAGAAACAAGGTGCCATGTTTAACCAAAATAACTTTGAAAATGTACAAAAATTTCGGAAAGTAAACTTAAAGTGTTCCCGAAAAAACTGGTATCTTGGTCAACCTTATAGGCAAATTGAGCTATTCAAATTTGAAGCATTTAAAGAAGATTCTCTACCATAACGCACTTGTTGCGTCCCGAATTTATTTTCTTACAAACATGCATTATATTTTGATGGAAAATGCAAAAAGCGATAACATAAGGCGTGTTCGATTAAAAAATGTGAATTTGTATCACCAACGAATTATGGGCCACCCTATGATTGTAGAAATATTTTTTAAGATGTAGCTCAAGACACCGTACAATTAATGTATATAATTTTTTTCGTATCTTGTATAATAACGGATATATTGAGCTTTATTGGTTTTTTACGAAAATTCTATAAAAATTCTATACCATTAAACGATAAACTCTATAGCTAAGACTACTGCCAAAGATCAGAGAGGGTCTGTTTGAAATGAATTTTCTGGAAACATTTTGGTAAAATGAAGGACAATGACGGTTGAAGCTAAGACTTCAGGCTTTATAAAACATTCTTCTTGAGACATTTTCTTTCCATAGCTCGTATTTGTTTCAGATTCTTTTTCTAAATGTTGCCAATTTTGACGTTTTAAATCGCGACTTTGGCGTATTTTTCTTTAAATGCACATAACCCTTTTCTCTTTCAATTTACAGAGCTAAATTTTGGTACGTAATTTACCTATAATGAAATAAACCTTCGTAAAAATATTTCAAATCTGATAGCTCAATAAATGTCCCCTTCAGCCAGAATTTTCAACCTTGAACCATAGTAAACTATGTAAACGCACGTGGGTACTAAATTAAAGAAAAATAACATAATGAGCTTCGCGGATAACTACAAATTTGTCCTAAAAAACCTTTTTTGTTGTTTATTGTTTGCAAAAACTCGATGGGTTGACTAAAACAAAACCGTCTAAGCAATTAATATGGAAAAATACCTGTCATATTTATAAATTGGCAGGTACATTCCCTTTGTAAATATTTTTTTTCTGAACCATTTTGTAACTTTAATGAAATTTGCAACACCATTTTCTTAAAGACATTTGCAATACTCACATATTATATCTAAGACCAATTTTTAATTCTTTAGCTCCAGATAAAATATAATTTGTTTCAAATAATCGCTAACTGGGACTCTAAAACCGATCTCCAAGGTCCATTTAAATTTAAAGAATTGGTTTTAATAGTATATCTTACAAATAGTGTGAAATTCACTACTATAACGCACTTGCTGCGTCTCGAACTTTTTTAACTTAAAGGAAGATAGTCTGATTGGAAATGTTATCAATAATGAGAGGGGAGTAATTAGCACTAGCATTGCAGTTGCCATAGGAAGGCGAAAAGCTTGGCAAATGCACACTCCTAAAATAACGCGAAAACGCATTTACAATCGACAGTGGGTCGTTTAGGGCAACACCCTCATAAACCATCATAGAATCAAGAATTCTCGAAGCCTTCTGATTCCGCGAAATTAAGCCCAAAAAATGTTGGGTTACTTGATATCAAGGTATCGACCTCTTCAATATAATGCTTAATGCACTCCTGATTTCTGACTTTACAAGGGATCTAATTTCTTTAAAACCGCTGCAAGTTAATAAACTTGACGCTCTCCGATAATTACAAAGTGCTATCTGCTTGCGTTTTAAATTTTTGATAATATCCAAGGAACTTGGAGTTGACGCCTTGGAGCCTATAAGGAACATAAAGTCTAATACATTCATATATTCATTAATCGTACACAGAGATTCCCAGCTTCCATAGTTGTAAGTAAATTAATTTCTTTATGATTGCTTATTAAAAACTCAGGCCAAATTTAAATCAAATCCATACAACAAAATTGATTGTCATTGTATTTTTTAACATTCAAATTACCATATATTCTGTTGGTTGTTCTATTATTATTGATGGTGTATGTAAATAACTAAAATAGTGACTTATCGCCCACATTATAATATTTAAATGATTATTCAACGTATGGCAAGCCAGACATGATAAATAACTGACATCATTGGAAATAAATGCAGCTTTCTTCTGGGTAAACACGTAACCTTTTTATTTTGCTAAAATAATTTATGTAAGGAAGACGGAAGAAATAGTTTCACTCAATTGCTAATCTCCTTCTCTAACTGAATTGCGGTACACAACAGATATTTTCTAAGCCGTCTAAGCAATAAAAGAGGTGAGACGCAACGTGTGACAGGATATTTTCATTAAGACCACGCACAAGAATCTTATTGTTAAAATAGTTGCTTTGAAATAGGAGCAGATTTCTCTACGGTAACCAGGTGCCGATGGTTCTTTAAAACGTGACGTATATTACACCATATTGCCCATAATTATCTTAATTTATAGGAATTTATATTATACAGTAAGAGCCGAAATGGTTTGTTCAGGTTTAATAAGCGAAAACATATTCGTTACTTAACATTAAAAAAAAATACATATTGAAGAATGAGCATGGGGGTTTCACTTCTTAAATATTGTGTGTTAATTGGCCGCATCCCTTATCCACGCACCCTTCCAAATGATTGACGAAATTTGTCATAACTTGTTCAAGTATATTCTGGGGAATTACTTCAATGTCTTCTTGGATAGTTTTTAAGCTCCTCCAGATCTCTAGACTTGATTTTGAATACTTTGCTCTTTGAATAACCCCAAAGGAAGAAGTAATGTCAGGAAATCTCGTGGGCCAATGCAGATTACCATCTCAAGAAATGAGTCTGTTTAGAAATGTGTCTTGCAAGATCGCCATACTTTGTCTTGCAGTATGACACACAGGTGGCACCGCCTTAATGGAAAAAGTACCTAGTTTTTTACAGAGTTGCGGTATAGTAGGTTTTTAGAGCAGTGGTCGCCAACCTGTCAATCGCGACGTACCTGTAGCTCGCAAAGGCAATTCTGGTATAGCACAACGTAATTTAAATTTTAAAAATACGAAAATGTAAAAATCGTAGAAGCTTCCGTAAATTTCGCAAATTCTCATAATAAACACAAGCAGCGGCAACACTGCGGTGAGCCATCTACCGCCGTCGTCACCATTTTCCCCTCAGGGCTCGTCCGCGGCCTTGCGGCCCCGATAGCACTGCAACCTTTGGTTGATTGTGCATACCCTTAGTCTTACTCCACCCATTCCAAAATCACTGTGCCTTGAACTAGTCTGCACAGCGTTTGGTAAGGTGAAGTCTTATATTTCTGTCTCCGGTCTAGACTGACCGTAGATCAGTTATCTTTTGCGGTCCAGAGCTTTACACTCGCACAAGATGTGCTGAGCTGACTCCTCCCCCTCGCCGCAGAGTCTACATGCGAGGTCCCCTTCGAACCGCCCCATTTTATGCAGGTGTTTCTTGACGACCATGTGTCCCGTCAAGAGACCTGTTGTGTTTCTGAGCTGTTCTCTGCTAAGATTTAGCAGCTCCACAGCTCTATTTGAACTGGGTCCGTCAATTATTGACTTCCCATGTCTGAGCCCTGGACAATTCGCCCAGTACACCTTGTGTTGGTTTCTGACCCAGGACTTAATGGCTCCCCTGGCAGTGCTCTTTGTCACGTTCAGAGCCGGTTCTTCGTGAGACTGTAAGCTTCTTTATTGCCTTTGACCCCCGAGTGACCCGGCACCCAGATGAGGGTCACCTCATTCTGCCCAGCCAGGTCACTCGTCTCGTCTCGGCACTCACTCACCAGCCAGGAATTTACCCGTGGGCTACTTAGTGCCTTAAGGGCTGCCTGGCTGTCTGTGGCTATAAGGATCCGCTTGTTGGTGTAGCCCCTCCTCAGGTTCTCCCGCACACAGTGCAGGATGGCGTACATTTCGGCCTAAAACACCGTTGCATGGGCTCCGAGGGAAATACTATGACTTACCCTCGGTCCTGCGAGTAAACACCTGCCCCCGTCCCACGCTCCCCGCCGGATCCGTCCGTGAACCAGACGAGCGCGTCCCGTGGTATGTCCGGCGTCTCCTCCCGCCATGCTTCGCGGTCGGGGATTTCCACTGTTTTCCCTGCACATTCGCGGACTCGCTAAGTCTGACCTCATTTCAAGCATGGGCTCCTTCACGATCTCCTGAATTTTGCAGTGGCCCCTGAAGCCTGGGTTGATCTTCAGTCTACCATTGCAGTCGTCACCATGCTAGAATCGGCCAGAACCGACTAGCGCTCTAGTGTTCAAGAACGATCTGGGTTGCTTTGAACGGGATAAATACGCATGGCGCGGCGACATTTCGTTCAGTTTAAAACTGAACCGCATAATCTACGTCCAGCGATTGGGTTACTAGAGAACAATAAAAACTATTATGGCAAACAGTAGCAAGATAGAAGAGATACCATTTCCATTCGGAACGGGAAGAACAATACTTATTTACAAAAGTTAAAGGTAAAAATGTATGTTCGTTATGTCATACTTCTGTGTACGTTGCTGAAAAAGGAAATATCGAGAGGCATCATAAAACTCTACGATCTAATTTTGAAAAATCATTCTCAATACATTCTGCGACCAGGAAGGAAAAACTGAAACAATTTTTAAAAAAACTCTGGACGCAGCAAGTGCGTTATGGAAGTGAATTTTCATAAAAATCAATTTGGTTACCGGTATAACCTATATAGTAGGAACAATGTACCATATTTTATCAAAATAATTGTTTGAAAATGTACAAAAATGTTCCGAAAATAGACTCTAAATGTTTCTGAGAAAACTGGTCTCCTAGACAATGAACCTTAGGTTAATAGCAAATTGAGTTATTGAAATTTGAAACATTTAACGAAAATTCGCTACCAAAACGTTCTTGCCGTGTTTATACAAAAAATTCACTAAACTTACAGGGAAAGCATCAACTTAACTAAACCGACAGCCAAACCACCAGAGAAAGGGTATATTTGAAATGAATTTTCTGTAAATATTTTAGTAAAATGAAGGTCAATGACTGTTGAATCTGAAACTTAAGGGTTCGTAGAACACTCTTCTTGCAACATTTTCTTTTCACAATCTGTATTTGTTTCACGTTCTTTGCCTAAACATTGCCAATTTTGACGGTTTAAATTGCGAGTTTGACATTTTGAGGAAAACTACAAAATTTGTTCCTTTAGATGCCCGTAACTTTTTGTCCTTGAACTTAGAGACCTAAATTTTGGTACATGGTTTACTCTTTATAATACAAATACGCGCACCAAATTTGGTTGCCCCCACTTTGTTATTTCCAGAGATATAAAGTTTTTTTAGAAAGAAAACACAAAATTTTCCGCGAAAACCTGGTCCGAGCCACTTGCAAAAGGAAGGTACTCACCAAATTTGATCAAGATCGGTCCATTATTTTTTGAATTATCGGTACGATATATATATATATATATATATATATATATATATATATATATATATATATATATATATATATATATATATAAACAGGGATCTCCCCACTAGTGAATTTTTTTAAGAAAATTCACTAAAAAAGAAAACTGAATCACGAATAACTTATGGGCCACCTGTAATTGTAGAAATATTTTTTTAAGATGCAGCTCAAGACACCCTATAATTAATATATACTTTTTTTCGTATCGTGCATAATAACGAATATATTGAACTTTAAAGATTTTTTACGAAAATTCGACAAAAATTATATACCATTAACCGATAAACTCTATAGACAACACTACTGCCAAATCATCAGAGAAAGGGTCTTTTTGAAATGAATTTTCTGGGAATATTTTAGTAAAATGAAGGACAATTACGATTGAAACTAAGACTTCGGCTTTGTAAAACATTCTTCTTGAGACATTTTCCTTCCATAGCCCGTATTAGTTTCAGGTTCATTGCCTAAATATTACCAATTTTGAGTTTAAAATCGCGACTTTGACGTTTTGAGGAAAACCCAAATTTATTTTTCTTTAAATGCCTGTAACTTTTTTGTCCTTCAACCTACAGAGCTAAATTTTGGTAGGTAACTTACCTATAATGATATAAACCTGCGTGTGAAATTTGGTTTCCCTTACTTTGTTAATTTTGGAGATATAAATTTTTTTCGATTTTTTTTTAAAGAAAACACAAAATTTTCCGGGAAAATCTCGGCGGATTTTCCTAGCTAACGAACTTATCCAAGCCACTTGCAAAAGGAAGGTACTCACCAAGTTTTATCAAGATCGGTCCATTCTTTTTTAAGTTATAGGTGTGACACATAAATAAATGTATATATATATATATATATATATATATATATATATATATATATATATATATATATATATATATATATATATATATATATAAACATATTAAGTCTGAAACCGACCTCGGATTTGGGTTCCAGAGCTCATTTGAAGAAATTTTTTCAAAATTCAAAAGTCGGGATCTCCTCATTAGTGAAGTTTTTTTTTAAAGAAAATTCACTAAAACAGTTAATTGGACAACAGTCAATATTATTAAAAACAGTCGACAAAAATAAGGCTGAAACTGAAGCATCATACCGTGTGTCCCAGATAATTGCACAAAAGAATAAACCTTATGAAGAAGGGGAAATGATAAACCATGCGTTTTTAGAAGCTACAGATTCATTATTTTCAACTTTAGAAATAAAGACAAGATAGTGTCAGCTATAAAATCTATGTAACTTTCTGCTAATACAATGATGAGACGAGTAGAAGTAATAAGCAATATTTTTTACAGTGAAGAACTGACTTAGATCACTGTGTTTATTTTTCACTGCAACTGGATGAATCAACAGATGTGGTTGACAAGTCCCAGATGGCCATGTTCGTCAGGATCGTTTAGAGTGATTTTACGATTAAAGAAGATCTTTTGAAGTTTATTCCAGTGAAAGGACATAATACTGGACACGAGTTGTTTGCTCATTTTAAAAATATTATTTGTTCTGAGAAAAATTGACAACCGATGGTGGGTATGTGATAATGATCGGGTGCTGTTATGTCGTAAAGATGAAAGTTTTCCGCAATTTCTTTGTTACTACTGTATTATCCATCAGCAAGCATTATGTGGAAATTTTCAAAAACTAGACAACGTTATGAAATTGAATATTAGAGCTCAAGCGTTAAAAAGAAGATGGTTCAAAACCTTGGTCGATGAAATTGATTGTCAATACGGGGAGCTACTTATTCACTCTGGAATCCGATGGTTATGTAGAGGACGAGTGCTGCAACGTTTTAATGATGTCCTATCTGCCATAGTTCAATTTTTCAAGCTACCCTATGAACCGATTCCCGAACTGGAAAATTCAATCTGGTTTGGCGATTTTGGTTTTCTTGTGGAAATTACAGAAAAATTAAATGAACTTCATTTGCAGCTTCAAGGGAGATACAAAGAACTAGCGGAAGCGATTTCTGATATAAAAGCATTTATCAAAAGCTTGAGTTTTGGAGGCCAAACCTAATCAACTGCGATGCCAAGTTTTTTCCTATTATTTCAGAAAAGAGATATCAAAATCCATTTGAACCTATGACAGTAAATATCACGTGCAAATAGTTTCTAACTGAAACTTCAAAAATCGTTTTAAGGATTTCAACGAAATGGCTTTAGTGGTGCAATTTGTTGTTTCATCCTTCATGGAAATTGATATCCAACAGTTTGGAAATTATGTTATCCAGAATTTTGGCGAAGACATCGCTGCAACAGAAATGGAGGCGCTTGCGTGTCAAAATGATTTAGCCTTAAAATCGTTAGTCTCAAGTATCTCTGGCCTATAGTAAGTAAAGATAAATATTCAGTTCTATGTCGTGTTGCCTTGAAAGTGAAAGCGTTATTTACTTTAACATATTTGTATAAATCTTCTTTCTTCAATATGAAGTTTCTTAAGAACAATCGACTACAGATGAACATTTGGATAATTGTGTTCGAATGGCTTTATCAAACTGTACTGCAAACCTTAAAAAAATATATCGACGGATCTGAGTGTCAGCCTTCTCATTGAACATGCATTTTTATCTACACATGTTTTTGTTTAAAATAGTGCGCTACTTTTTGTTATTTTTATCCACTTTTGCTATTGTGGATACATACAAATCGTGTTTATTTTTCAAACATTTACGTTTGGTAGGTATACCGGATACAATTGTGCATTATTTCATTTAGGTTGGCTTACGTCACTTACGACTAAGTAGCTCACTGGTATTCCAAAATTATCAAAGTAGCTCAACACATTGAAAAGGCTGGCGACCACTGGTCTAGAGCGTATGTGTATACCGCTCAGAATTGACTGTGACTATGTAACGATTAATTTTTATCTGGCCTTGTTACTGGTTTAAGAACACTTAGAAACCCCCAGGTATCTTAAATAATGATTAATAACCCTATCTATACTAAATATCTTAAGTTTTAGATTTCAAAAATTGTGTGATGAAAATTGGCTAAATATCTTTCGCAACCCTAAAGCCAGTACTGTGTGGCTATAACGCAATTCGATCTCAAATATCGCAGGACGAGATATTCCACTGGTGGAAAATGTTACATTTGTTATCTTAAGTTGTGAAATACAGCGCTGATGTCATCAGTAAAATATTAAACTCTAGTAAGAGATACAATGTTTCTTTTTTTGTTTAAACAAGAAATCCAATTCGTGATGGAATTTTCCAGAGCAATAAAGTCATCTAAAGAAAACGTTAGGCTAGTCAGCGAATTTGTTCTGAGAACAGTAAAGGTTGAAGAGTCCATTTTCAATGTTAAGGGAGGTCGAGACTATCTGCAATTCTGTCACTAAAAGGCCCTGAACTATAGGCGAGGGGCGTATGTATTAAAAGGGGGGATGAAGTTAGACCTCAACGGAAAGAGCATTACTTCGAGGAGAGTGAGCGAGGCGCTTAAGAAGTTAACATCGTTGTAATTACGGTGGCTAAAGATTGCCTTAAAATAGGGGATAAAAATTATTCTCATTATCGATACTATTTAATAACAGTTGTCAGTGATTGTTTAATATCATTTGATAGGTTTTTGAAATTAAAATAACAACGTGTTTAGCAGAAAAACGCGAATTAAGCAGTGACCCTTTGTTTACATCCGCTGGTGTATTTCTCACGTTAAATGGAATGAATTTCTGATTATTACCGAAGTTTGAGTCAATTGGTAATAAATTTCACTTGAGCCAATTCACGTTTTAATTGTTGTTCGAAAAGTTTTCGTCAAATTAATTCAGAGTATCGACATGGGGGACAAATAGTCTCGCCCAGTATTAGAGCAACAAAATCCACCTGAGATATAACCGTTAATGGGAAGTACCACTCATTTTCTCCAGCCTTCCCTCTGTTATTGAAGTTTGTGAGCTGTGTCAGGCCTTGATGGTTGGCTACCTTGGAAAGCATCTGCAAAGGGTCATCAGGTAACTCCATGTATCAGGACTTGGTGACTCGATATAAACCTTATTTCTGCGAACCAGCAGAATTTTTCATGCAGCAAATTAATATTTGAACCTCTACAATTTGAATTTTCAAAGTAACATCATCAAATTTGAATTTCAATATGAGGTGGCTAAAAAAATCGTAACTGTAAATTTCCTGTTTATTCTTTAGAATTTTGTCAATATTGTGAATTTAAATACATAATACTTGATATTGTGATCAGCAGATTTTTTTTTGTGTGTAAAATATTTAACCTGCACATTTCTTAATATTTTTCATTTTCAATCATTTAAGTAGAAATTTTCACACAAGAATATTTTCTTAAATGGAGCCTCACTTAGCGAACTGACCAGTTAAGTCATTGAAAAATCAAGCGAACTGATTGACAAACGTCAAGCAATCTAAGTAATAATTTGTATTTGTTTTTGAGCTGTAAAATACAGTATTTGATTTTTGACATACCTCAAGTAGGTAATGTTGATATTTTTGTAATATGCAACCATTTTAATTTATTATTTTGTCATATGCTATGTGAAATGATAATCTCTTTTTCTTAAAACTCTTGCTGTTTATTTGATTATTATTTGTGTATGATTCAATGTCAAGTTAATTTTGTTTACTATCCCAAATTTATTTAAATGAATAAAGATCTGCCAACCTCCTAAAGTATTTCTAGTCTAAATAATAATAGTAATAATAATCTGATAGGTAGATGCTTAGGGTAGGGTTGTTAGGAAATGTTGACCTCACCATCAAGCAGATTCAAATCCGCTTGAGGTCAATCACAATATACCACGCTTCTAGTTTTTGTTTGACGGAGGTTACAACTATTATACTATATATTTTTTTAAATGCGGGTCAGTGATCCTTGATGATGATGGATAATGTAATAGTCTTTCATAAATTTCACTCAGAACATTATAAACATTAAATTGGCGAGGAAGTAACCGTTGAGTTACAATTAATTATGGAGCAAAATTTATTCAATATGTGTTTCTGTATATTCTAGTGCTCCATTCTGACAACTATTACACAACTGTCTAAACATCTCCAAAGCTCCCTCTTTCGAATGTTGTCATTAATTTTTACATTTAAGACACATTTATTTTCTTATTGCCTTTTAAAAATGAACAAATCATTTTGTTTCTCACTGTACAAGGGTCGTAGTTTAAGTAACACATTTGTATACATCTGTCTGATGGACGTGAGAAAATAGAAAGTACGCAGATGTGCATCCTTTTAATAATCAATTAACTACAATTGCTGGCAGTTTTACAGGAATTTACATTATACTTATTGTAATACTATAAAAAATGTAAATTATATAATTATAGCCTTTTATTTTAGAAAGCTTTTACTTTTATCTTATAAAAACATTTTTATTGCCGTCTTCTGCACAACGCATATTTCAAACCTTTCTTCCGTCTAACGATCATTTAAGATAAAATATATAAAAGTCTTTAAACTTCCTCGCACTAACATAATGTATAATTTATGAAAAATAAAGCATAATAATAATCATCATTAATCTATAAAGGCGATGTTGCCATGTCATTACAACCGTGAATCTATGTATCTAATAGAAAATTTTCGTATAAAAAATTTGCTATTGAGGAGACCGCGTCTATCCAATTTTAAAAAGAATTCCTCAGATGACCGCAAACTAGAACGCCTAGAATTTATATTTGGGGTCACCTTTAATTTATATACGAGGGTCGAACAATAACTACCCTTGTTTGAAGACAGGTGGCATTGCTGCGGCTATATGCAATTACCGTCGTGTACTGTCATCTGACAAACGACACCGTAATAATTTCGGACTGGTTCTTTGGTTAGTTTTTATTTGGCAGTCAGTTGTATCACACGTGTTTCGTGTTTTCGATAAAGTAGAAAAAGTGCAATATCGATCCGTAATTCGCTTCTTATTTTTGGACGGAAAAACATACGAAGAAATATGAGCAAAGTTGGATGCTGTCTATGGGGACCCTTCACCATCTATGACAACCGTGAGATATTGGTTCAATGAATTTAAACGTGGTCGTACATCTGTTTTTGATGAGGGATGGCCAAGCCGCCCGGAAGACGTGGTTACCGATGAAATCTTTGGAAAGTTCCAAGACGTGATTCTCGCTGATCTCCGAACTAATTAACAGAGACCGCGCAAAGTAACAGAGGCCGTAGGCGTGTCGTACGGAACGCCAATCAATATTTTAAAGGATGAGTCAAGTATGAGAACGGTGTCGGCCTTATAGGTGGACAACAAGCGGATACGACTTTTAATGTCGAAGCAGAGTTTCGACCTCTAAGTGTTGATGAAACCTGGATTAATTATTATACGTCAGAGACGAAGCGACAGTCAAAACAATGGATTTTTTCAGGAAGATGCACCGAAGAAGACAAAGTACCATCGGCCGGAAAGGTCATTGCCACGATTTTTTTGGGATTCGAAGGAAATAATGCTCATGGACTTTTTGCAAAAAGGAAGAAAGATCACAGGACAATATCATAGTACCTATTCGATAAGAAATTGAAGGACACACGGCCCGATTTGACTGAGAAAAAGTGCTGTTTCAACTTGATCACGCACCAGCATATTCATCCGGAATTGTCGCGGCCAAATTGCATGAACTGCGCTACAAATTGCTCCCGCATCCATGGTACTCACCCGATCTGACTCCCTACCACTTCTATCTGTTCCCCAACATGAAAACAAGGTTCGGAGAAAAAAATTAGCCCGATGGACCCCCGTATATGAAAGAAGAGCTTCCACATTTTGTTGTTAAGTTTCATTAATAAGAAGGTTGATAGTGGTATATATATATATATATATATATATATATATATATATATATATATATATAAAGGCTGGACCAAACTCGAAGGCCCATTAGAAATATATAGTGAAACAAAATAGATAGAAATCTGAAATTTGGGTTATGTTCATAAGTGGTCATGATCTTCATTTTGAACACATTTTTGACACCGCGGCGTTGCCACATCCATCCTTACCAGCTGCCACCTTTGTTTTTCAAAGGAAACAGCCTGTATATTGTATCATATTCAGATTCCCCGGAATATTTTTAGGGTTTTTAATATCATGTATCCAGAACAAATGCTTGAGAACTTGCATAGGCGCCCTAAACAGCACACCAATTTGTAGCCTGTTAGCAGAGTGTTCTGAATCGCCAATCAAAATTCGAAGGTCAGTTCTGTCCACCAGGTTTTTAATGAAAATATATGCCAAACAAAGCAGTCTCATTAACAAAATATGCGATCTAAATGTTCTCAACCTTACACCTCCATACTGGAAAAATAAGAAAGCTCCAGCGTTGGTAGAAGAATACAAAGAGATACTAATAAAGCTGCAAGATGACATATGGGTTGACAAATACAACAGCATTTATAGACTACCAGAGAAAATACCAGACACACCCATTAAATTTCTGACGGACTAGTCAATATTTCCGATAGAAGTGGGAAAACACTATTTAATTTTAGTTTGGAAAATATGGTATCAGACAATTACATCCTGTTTACAGACGCCTCCAAGTTGGATAACAAAGTAGCATTGGCCATATGGGTCCCACAAAAATATCTTAGTAAAAAGATGCAAGTAAAAGAGTTCATAGCTATAATAGAGGCGTTAGATATTGCTAAGACCATTGACCACACCAACTTTGTAATAGTATCAGATAGTAAAAGTACACTTGAAAAGCTAGACAAGTTAAATGTTACTTCACAGTGTAACTATATGCACGAGATTTACACACGGAGGATTAATACTTTACAGAAACAAAACAAAAAAGTAACTTTGATTTGGGTTAAGGGACACTGTGGAATCGCAGGTACCGAGATTGCCGACAAACAGGAAAAAGATGCACTAAATAGCGGCGTTATGATGGACTACAAATATTATTACAAGGATGTATACTGCTATGTGACAACACTGCACCAAAAAGAATGGCACGATCAATTTATTAAAGACACGAATGGGGCATATTATAGGAATATACAACCTACAATACCTATAAAAAACATGGTGCACCAAAAGCACACTTAATACGCAAGAAATTAAAATTATATGTAGACTTAGGTTTAATCGTGCACTTGTACCAAAACATTTATTTAAATTAAGGTTAGCTCATAGTCCGCTCTGTGATGTGGTGAATTGGGTGACTCAGAGCACACCCTGCTGAATTGCAATTTATCCGCAGCGAATATAACAGCATTTGCAGACAATGTTTGTGGGCTAAGAAGCGTACAAATGCCATTTAATTTGCCGCAACTACTAGAATCAAAAAACATTCTAATATATTAATTAATTACCAACCATGTTAAATCACTTAAAATAAAGATATAGATATACAAATGAATATTTAGTTTTAGGGGTATGTGTGTGTATGAGGAGTGGGTACAGATGTATTTGTGTGTGGGTGCTTGTGTGAGTGATTTTGTATATCTCTGTACATTGAAAAGATATAAGACACGAAAATTAGGCATCAATAAGCAATCAATTATAAACAATGTAATCAAATTAATTTAAGTTCACTATATGTATAGGTATATAAGTCACCTGATGTTTGTCCTAGTGTAATACCTTTACTTACCGTGGCCCTCCTGTGTTGTGTTAAATAAGTTGCTCTGACAGGCCCCAGGGCATGAAGATATGTGTTCCCTGTCTGATATCTCTCAATAAAAATGATAAGAAAAAATAATAATAATGGCAATAATAGAGAGTAATATATATACTAGGTAATAAGTTCATTCGAGTAGGTATTAGGTAATGTGTAAAGTATAGTGGTCTGACACACAGGTTGCTACACTCAATGAAGGTAGAAATTAATTAACGGCGACATAAAAAACACAAACGATATTAATTGTGCGAATGGTTAACCTAAACCGCAGCCAAAGAGACCGAACAATGAATGAATGAATAATATCATGTATCTTTCACCTATCTCAAGACGTTCAGGAGATAAAAATTATTATTTAGGATATTTAGCAACCTGCATCCATTAAAGAAAAAATTATTGTTTCCGTAACCAGGATAGGTGGAGGTCTGAGTTTTTGCTTGCTGTTTGTCAATAGGTTGATATTGGATATTAGGGCCTAACTAGGTTTAGATAAATCGACTCCTGATAGATGAAGTTCACTACCTTACCATAAATCACAACCATAAAGTCATACTGATAAAGTATGGTACATTGTTTATACTACAGGGTGCTACCGATTCGAGGCTCACCATGGGTATCTTCTAAACCGTAAGAGATACAGGGTGGGTTAAATTGAGGCAAATATGCGCAATTATGGATCTTGTAGCATTCCATCTTAAAATTTGCTAATTTCTGAATACTTCCAAAGATATACTAAAAAAAACGAAAAACCTAAATTCCGTTTTTATTTTTTTCGGAAGTTATTTGAACCATATAAAAAAACGAAAGGCACTTTTTCATTGCCAGTTTTTCCATTCTACAAGATGTAGTGAACAGATTCTCAGTACAACGTTTTAAAGAAAACATCATCAACTTTGTTTTTTCATATGGCCGTTAAAATAAGTTCACCCTGTATTAGAAAGCATATTTCATTGTAAATTCAATTATGTATAGCATGATAGGTTCCTTATGTTGTTTTTTGCATTATTTAAATTTTCAACAATTTTCCATGCGTAGCAGGCGATGGAGACGAAAAAGTTACGATGATTGTCGCAGCATCATCAACACCCTGATAAACAGTTAAGAGAACATGGTTCAAAGATATAGCCCTTTATTGGTAGGACGGACGGGCGGATGGCGTACCTACTCTTATTAGTAATGGGTTTAATTGTTATCATTAATTTTAAAATATTTTTTGACGTTTTGAGAATCTTGATTACAATGCAGTTTTCTAAGGAAGAGCAAAGTGACATGTTATGAGTTTTTTATTTGTGCCACAGAAATGCGGTTCATGCTACAAATATGTAGTTTCCAACAATATCCCGAGGAAAGTCAACCACATAGAACTTATTTTGGTAGACTGGATAAACAGTTAAGAGAACATGGTTCATTTAGTATTCCTCGAAAACAATATGGAAGCAAAGTTACTAATGAAGAAGTGACTGCAGTTATTACACATGTAAGTAAGAGTAAATTTCCCATAGTTGCGCCGATTCCAATTTTAATGTTTATTGTCAGGTAACTGCAAATCCATCTGCATCAACGCGACAAGTAGCGGCAGAAGCAAGTATCCCTTCTCTCAACAATGTTGGCGAATTTTGAGGAAGCAAGGTTATAAAATTAGAATTTCTCAAACATTGTATCCCGGTGATAGTAAGAGGTGACTTGCATTTTGTCGTTGGTTGATGGAGAATGTAGAGGCCAATAATAACATCCTAAGTCAAATAGTCTGGTCCGATGAGTCTAGATTTTCAAATGTTGGAATTTTCAACAGGAATAACGAGCATGTGTGGAGTTTGGAGAACCCGAGAGGCCACAGACAAGCGACCACAAGTTAGGTTTGGTGTCAATGTGTGGGCTGGGTTGATAGGTGACAGATTGCTGGACCCGCATCTTTTTGAAGGAAATCTATCGTCTGAACGGTACTTGGAGTGTTTGACTAATGAGTTTCAAGATTTCCTAATGGAGATTCCATTGGTCACATTACCTAATCTGTGGTATCAACAGGACGGCGCTCCCCCACATAATGGGAGAAATGTCAACCAATATTTAGATAGGGAGTTTACAAACAGGTGGATTGGAAGTGGAAGAAGTGTAAAGTGACCAGCGAGGTCTCAAGACCTATCACCCTTATATTTCTTTCTCTGGGAAGCTCTCAAAGACATAGTTTACAAAACTCCTATAACCAGTCTAAATGAACTAAAAAATCGGATTATTAGTGCATGTAGATCCATCAACAGAAGATCAATTCAGCGATATATTGAAAAGTTGGGGAGAAGAGCACGCAAATGTATTGAAATATACGGCAATTTATTTGAGGATTTGCCTCATTAACACCTAAGCTTAAGACATTATTTATTTAGTTGCAGACACTTCCTCATTACGTACTTTGCTTGCATATTGTATTCGAAGCTTATTAAATGAACTATGTTCTCTTAAGTGTTTATCCAGTCTAGCAAAATCAGTCCTATGTGGTTGGCTTCGCTGGAGATATTGTTGGAAATACATATCTGTAGCACGAACCGCATTTTTGTGGCTTAAATAAAAAACTCTTCACATGTAACTTTGCTCTTCGTTTCAAAACTGCATTGTAATCAAGATTATCAAAACGTTAAATAAACTATTTTAAAATTAATGATATTAATTAAACGTGATTAAGATGCAAAACGATGCAAAACTGGCGTCTGTCTGATTGTTGAGTTTCTATGCATTTTGAATTTTGACAGCTGTATTAGTGTTTCATGTCCAAAGCCCACCCATTGTAAATTATCAAACTTAAATAAAGCGCAGATTAGATTAATGAACCGTATTTTTAGGGTTTCATACAGAAACGAAAACCCATTACTTATAAAAGTAGGTACGCCATCCGTCCGTCCGTCGTACCAATAAAGGGCTATATCTTTGAACCAGGTTCTCTAACTGTTTATGATGGTGTTGATGATGTCTGACTTGACAATCATCGTAACTTTTTCGTCTCCATCGCCTGCTACGCATGGAAAATTGTTGAAAATTTAAATAATGCAAAAAAACAACATAAGGAACCTATCGTGATATACATAATTGAATCTAAAATGAAATGTGCCTTCTAATACAGGGTGAACTTATTTTAACGGCCATATGAAAAAACAAAGTTGATGTTGTTTTCTTTGAAACGAAACGTTGCACTGAGAATCTGTTCACTACATCTTATAGAGTAGAAAAAGTGACAATGAAGAAGTGCCTTTCGTTTTTTATATTGTTTCAAATAACTTCAGAAAAAAATAAAAACGGAATTTCCATTTTTCGTTTTTTTTTTCGTATATCTTCGGTAGTATTCGGAAATTAGCAAATTTTAAGATGGCATGCTACAAGGCCCATAATTGCGCATATTTGCCTCAATTTAACCCACCCTGTATCTCTTACGGTTTAAAAGATACCCATGGTGAGCCTCGAATCTGTAGCAGCCTGTATAGGTTATACTGGTAACCAGATAATGATGCTGGCTTTCATTAAAAATACATATTTGCTATTAAAAACGTTTTTATAAACATCCACTACCATATAGCACTTGCCAGGTTGACTTTTTTTGTTTTGTGCTTAAAATTCGCTTTTACATATGACATATTATGTTCATTCTCCTGTTACCGATAATCCCGTATAAAACACCCGCTATCATCAAAAATTTCTATCAAAATGACCTCGAAAACCTTCGAATTTTTTATAAACTGAAACTAATAAAATTAATGACTATTGTCTAATTATAATTCTCGTATAATAAAAATACAAAGTAAATATATAGGTCAGGACACTTATATGTGCAATAACAACTACGTTTATAACTCCGCAAACCTTGATTTCAAATTTATTTCTTTTCTTATCTTATCAAAATTTTATTACGTATATAATTTTGTGTATTAAAACTGTAAATAACGATAAAGTTTATTATTGTTTGGTGCAAAAAAAGATATCATCAACAAATATAAGAACCTTTATAACTACATAAAAGTCTGGACACAGCAAGTGCGTTATAGTAGCGAATTTTCATAGAAACCTTTAAAATACGAAAAATTGTCGAAAAGTAAATGTATCCCCGAAAACACAAAGAGTAAATGAAAATGCGCTACCATAACGCACTTGCAGCATCCGAAATATTACTACTAATTGTATATAGTTTGTCCTGTTATTGATTTATTGAATAAAGACAGGAATTACTTCAAATGTATTTTGTTAAATAAAAAATTATGACAAATTCAAATCACATACTCTACTCTTAGCTCTCTACTTTAGGTAGAGAGCTAAATTTTAGTAGATGTATACCCTATACACTGTGTCTATAAAGTAACGCATGTAACGATTTCCTTTTTTATCTGGTTTAAAAATACTTAGAAAGCCCCCAGGTATCTAAATAATGACTAAAAACCCTATCTATATTAAATACTTCAAGTTTTGGATTTCAAAAATGATTTGATGAAAAGTCGCCAACATTTAACCACCGCAAAAACCCTACTGCATTTTAAATGTGTACGTTAAAATTCAAATATCTGAAGACGCACTATTTCTTTGTTGGGAAAACTACCTCGCATTATTACTTGACAAATATTTCCAAGAACAAAATAAGCGTTGAAAATATACGTTGAGAATATTCAAGAACAAAATATTGTTTATCTTGAAAATCCGTTGACAATGTTAAAAGAACCTTGAAGGTACGAGTCCATTTTCAATGTTAGGGGAGTCGGGACTATATCTGCAATTCAGTGACGAAATTAACCTTGAAGGCCCTGAACTATAGGCGAGGGACGTATGTGCTAAAGGGGGGATGAAGTCACACCTCAACGCACCAGACGTTACCTCGAGGAGAGTCGCACTTGGGCGGTTGCCGAAGAAACATCTTTTAATTACGGTGGCTAAAAATTATCTTAAAAATTGGTGATAAAATCCTTTTCGCTGTCTATACTATCTAATAACAGCAGTCGGTGATTGTTTAAAGTCATTTAAGCGGTTTTTGAATTTGAATAAACTACGTATTTGGCAGAAAAACGCGAGTTAAGTAGTGCTCCTTTGTTCACGACCTGGTGCATTCCCCATGTTAATCAGAAAAGCTTCTGATTTTTACCGAATTTTGAGTCAATTGGCAATAAATTTCACTTGAGCCAATTTACGTTTCAATTGCTGTAGAAAAATTTTCGTCAAATTGATTCAGAGTATCGACATAGGGGACAAATTGTCTCACCCAATATTGTAGCAACAAAATCCACCTGCTCAATAATCGTTAATGGGAAGTACCACTCATTATCTCCAGTCTTCCCTTTCTTATTGGAGTTTGTGAGCTTGTGTTAGGCACCGATAGCTGACCCCACTTGAAAAGCATCTTCAAACGGTCATTAGGTAACTCCAGGTATCAGGACTTGGTGAGTCGATAATAAACTTTATTTCTGTGAACCAGCAGAATTTCTCATGCAGCAATCTAGTATTTGAACCTTTATATCAAATTTGATCTTAAATAGTGTCAGGGAGGTGCGTGTAAGGATAACTGTAAATTTCCTGTTTTATCTTTAGAATTTTGTCAATATTGTAAATTTAAATACATAGTCCTTGAAATTGTAATTAACAGATTTTGTTTGTAAAATGTAGAACCTGTTAATTTTTGTATATCTTTCATTTTCAATCGTTAAAGTAGAAATTTCACATAAGAATATTTTTCTTAAATGGAGCCTCACTCAAAGGACTGGCCTGTTAAGTCATTGAAAAATCAACCGAATTGATTGACAAACGTCAAGTAATTTACATAATAATTTGTGTTTGCTTTTGAGCTGTAAAATACAGCATTTGACCTTTGATATACCTCAAGTAGGTGATGTTAATATTTTAGTAACATACAACCACTTTATCTTATTATTTTGTCATATGCCATGTCAAATGATAATTTGTTTTTCTTGAAGTTCATGTTTACTTGAGATTTAGCAACCACGTTTATTAGTGAATTTTCTTTAAAAAAATTCACTAATGAGGAGATCCCGACTTTTGAATTTTGAAAAAATTTCTTCAAATGAGCGCTAATTAGGCCCTCCAGAAAACATATCCGGGGTCAGTTTCAATTTTTATATGTTTATATATATATATATATATATATATATATATATATATATATATATATATATATATATATATATATATATATATGTATATGTATATGTATATATATTTATATATATATATATATATATATATATATATATATATATATATATATATATACATATATATATATATATATATATATATATATATATATATATATATATATATATATATATATATATGTATCACACCGATAACTCAAAAAATAATGAGCCGATTTTGATTAAATTTGGTGAAAAAATTCCTTTTGCAAATGGCTTAGATGAGTTCGTTAGCCAGGAAAATCTGCCCGGGTTTTCACGGAAAATTTTGTGTTTTCTTTCGAAAAAAATTTATATCTCCGGAATTAACAAAGTAAAGGCAACCAAATTTCGCACGCAGGTTTAGTTTACAGGTAAGTTATCTACCAAAATTTAGATATGTAGGTCAAAAGACAAAAAAGTTATAGGCATTTAAAGAAAAATAAATTGGGGTTTTCCTCAAAACGTCAAAGTGGCAATTTAAAATGTCAAAATTGGCAACATTTAGGCAAAGAACTTGAATCTAATACGGGCTATAGAAATAAAATGGTTCAAGAAGGACGTTTTACAAACGCTAAAGTCTTAGTTTCAATCGTCATTGTCCTTCATTTTACTAAAATATTCCCAAAAAATTCATTTCAAATAGACCATGTCTCTGATGCTTGGCAGTAGCCTTAGCTATAGAGTTCATCGTTTAATGGTATATAATTTTTGTCTAATTTTCGTAAAAAATCAATAAAGCTCAATATATCCGTTATTATATAAGATATGAAAAATTTTTGTATATATTAATTATAGGGTGTCTTGAGCTACATCTTAAAATAATATTTCTACAATCACAGGCTGGCCCATAAGTCGTTGGTGATACAAATTTCCATTTTTTTTAAATCAAACACGCCTTATGTTATTGCATTTTTGCATTTTCCATCGAAATATAATGCATGTTTGTAAGAAAAGAAATTCTGGACGCAGTAAGTGCGTTATGGTAGCGAATTTTGATCAAATGTTTCATATTTGAACAGCTCAATTTGCTATTAACCTATAAGGTTGACCAAGAAACGTGTTTTTTTCGGGAACACTTTGAGTTTACTTTTGGAAATTTTTGTACATTTTCACACAATAAAGTTATTTTGATGAAACAAGGCACATTGTTTTTACTATATAGGTTATACTGGTAACCAAATTTGATGCCTGCTTTCTTGAAAAAAAAAACACACATATTTGTTATTAAAAACATTTTTATGAAAATTCACTACCATAACGCACTTGCTGCGTCCAGAATTTTTAATTTTGTCTGCAATTTCAAATTCATTTATATGAATAAATTTAATATTATTGTTACATTAAGATATCTGTTTAATTGAAAAGCAATTCCTAACCAATATTTCCCACATTTGACGACGACACAATAAATAATTCTGACTATCTATTACCGAGATATCTACAACTTAAAAATAACCAGGTTCTGATCAGGGGACCAACAAATATGGGACGTCAGACAGAACAACTCAGAACTATGTAAGTAGTAAGCTTTTTTTAACATCTTCTGACCTTACTAGTGTTTCTCAACTTGCAAATAATAAAATCTGATAGATATATACCTTAAGTTAGGGTTTAACAGCTAATGGTGACCTCACTACCGACCGGATTTAGATCCACTTGAGGTCAATCTTTACATAACAGCTTTTCTGCTTACTACACTATACTATATCATACTATATAAATGTATTGATAGCTATAAAACGTATTATTTGAAGGAGGTTACACGTATAAATTCCATAAAAGTGAAAGTGACCATTATTAAGGAAAATTAAAAAACAGGTCGATTTTTATTGTCAAAAACTAACCTTTTGATATAAAAATCTCACCCCTATCGCCATACTCTTCAAAGGGTAGCTACCCCTTCGAAATTTTGAAATTGGATGGTGGGTAGTGTGATATATATTTTTAAAGATAATCCAATTCTCTATTCAGCAACACCATTTCTGTTGTTGGAATAAAATAAAGTGAGTAATAACATTTTTAGTATTAGTAACACCTAACACAAGTGAAGCCTGTAAAGAATTACATAGTCCAGTCTTATGATACTGATATGATACTTCAATATCTCAAAATCTGTAAACAATGTTTCAAATGTTGGGCTTCTTGTACGAAAAGAACTAGAGATTTTGTTTTATACTATGCCGTATCTGTAAAAATCGACTGATGATAGCAATTATTTGCTGTGTGACATGTATCATAAAAACTGATCAAGCATAAGTTTGATAATGCTCTACGATCCAATCTGCAGATAATGGTAGTAAATTTAAGTTTTGGTTGTTGTGCAAAGTGAACACGTATAATGTTTAAGTTTTGCTTTGTCAAATTAATTATTAAATTGTTGGTAAAATGCGTTTATCAATAACTCAAAGAATGGAAGTTCTAATGATGATTGGTTATGGTGACAGGATCCAAACTCGGGCAGAGGCGTGTATTCTGTTTAATACTAAATATCCGGATATGTTTATCAATCAATCAACAGTGAGTCGAATAGATAAGAAATTTCGGGAACCGTCCAGGGTGGAAGGTCTGCCAAAAACAGGTCGCCGGCCTATAAGTGAAGTTGTGAAATTAAACGTCTTATTGGCAGTGGAAGAGAATCCCCACAATAGTGTTCGGCAAAGTGGCCGAGACAATGGAATTCCATTTCAGACGGCACATAAAATATTAAAACTTGCCAAGCTTCATCCTTATAAAATACAGCTTTTGCAGGAGTTATCCGATGACGAACCAGACCGAAGGATGCAGTTTTGTGCAACATTAATAGATAAATGTAATGATAACTCTTTGCAAGTACCGAATGTTCTTCTTCTTTTCGGACAAGTCTACTTTTACACTATGAAGAAGTTAACCGACAAAACTGTTGATCTTGGGCAAGCGAAAATCCAAGATGGAATTGTTAGGAGTGGGATTATTGGTTTCTACTCTTCTGATGGATTTATAAATGGACCACGATATTTACAATTTTTACAGCAGTATGTGATTCCGACGTTATTGAACTTATTTCTTGATGGCTGGTATGGTAAATCATAACTTGTGGTATCAACAAGATGGTGCCCCCAGACATTATGAGGTTAATGTTTGACAGTATCCAGATCAACAATTTCCCAACAGATGGAATGGCAGGCGTGGTGCATCTAAAAACACTGCACTACAAAATTCGTTGTTTTCAAGGCTGGTTGATATTTTGTTGACTACTCGGTGAACTTGCTGGAGTGTGGAGTGATATTCTCTAAAGCCTAGTAAGTGTCTTGGTATTATATTATGCAGGTTAACATATTTCCTTAGCCTCTTCAGCAATAGCTTTTTCGCTATTTTTCCTAGGTTATATAGCAAGCTTATAGGTCTATAAGATGGAACCTCATGTTCAGGTTTGCCTTGCTTAGCTATCATAGTAATCAAGGCGTATTTCCATAAGGCTGGGAAATAGGATAGGTTCATTATATGATTGTAGATTGTGGTCAGCAAAGAAATTGCTTTTTCAGGAAGATGTTGAACAAGTTTTTCATATATACTTTTAATATTATCTTGTGGCTCAAGATCTACGAAAAAAGAGGTAATGAATCTTTGGAAATACATCGCCTAATGTTCACAATATTTCTCACTTTGTGGCCAGCTTTTTGAATATCTAACTTTATTTCGTTAGGAGTCGTGTGATGTAAGTATCTTACTACTACTCTATGGGCTCTTTCTTCTTTGGGCTGGTAAGTATGGAATACGATATTCTCGTCTCTCAGGTAGCTCACAAGTCTTCTATATGTTTCAGATGTATGAACATTTATTTTGAGAGTGTTGTTTGCTAATGCCTTTGAGTAATATTGTTCTTCTGCTATAATGATGGCTAGAAAAGTACTCATGTTATTGTAATCAGTTACACCATGGATAAAAATAGGTGGAGGTTTGGGCTGTTTAGTGTCACTGTAGAGTCGTAGTTATTAACGTTTATTTCATCTGCTGTAACTAGAGATGAGAATCTGTTGTAAGTTTTTGGAAATGATGGCCTTTTTGGAGTTTGCTGGAGTGAGTTATAGGCTCTTTTTCTTTTCTTTTTTTTTTTGACTTCTTGCCACGAATGTGTTGATGTAGGAGAGCTGTCTTTTTGGTCAATCATTTTGTGATCCTCAATACCTTATTGCGAGTTGTCACCGTTAATCGTTAAGATTGGTGTATGATTGGTTGCGGTATTTTGTGATGTTGTGATTCCTACATCTGTAGATATTTTATGTGATGATTTTTGTTGGTTTGGGAGCATATAGCTCCCTTGTTAATCAACAGTGAGTTATTAGGGGTGATTTGATTAATTTAATGTAATATATTAATTCTGCCGTAGAAATAAATTTATATTCTTACTTGATTTCAGTGTATTATTTTGCAGTCAGTTATTATCCAGCGATACGATTATTGGCTACTCGGAACGACAACCGTGAAGCAGCCTTTTTTTTACTTTATAAAACAAACTTTACCACTTTGAAATCAGAGCACGTCACCCTTTTTTAGTTTCTTCTTTTTTAGTGAATTTTCTTTAAAAAAATTTACTAATGAGGAGATCCCGACTTTTGATTTTTGAAAAAATTTCTTCAAATGAGCGCTAATTAGGCCCCCCAGAACACATATCCGGGGTCAGTTTCAATTTTTATATGTTTATATATATATATATATATATATATATATATATATATATATATATATATATATATATATATATATATATATATATATATGTATATATATATATATATATATATATATATATATATATATATATATATGTATATATATATATATATATATATATATATATATATATATATATATATATATATATATATATATATATATATATATGTATCACACCGATAACTCAAAAAATAATGGGCCGATTTTGAGTAAATTTGGTGAATAAATTCCTTTTGCAAATGGCTTGGATAAGTTCGTTATCGAGGAAATTCTGCCCAGGTTTTTCCGGAAAATTTTGTGTTTTCTTTCGAAAAAAAATTATATCTCCGGAATTAACAAAGCAAGGGCAAACAAATTTGGTACGCGGGTTTATATCCTTATAGGTAAGTTATCTACCAAAATTTAGCTATGTAGGTCGAAAGACAAAAAAGTTATAGGCATTTAAAGAAAAATAAATTGGGGTTTTCCTCAAAACGTCAAAGTTGCGATTTAAAACGTCAAAATCGGCAACATTTAGGCAAATAACTTGAATCTAATACGGGCTATGGAAATCAAATGTCTCAAGAAGGATGTTTTACAAACCATGAAGTCTTAGTTTCGACCGTCATTGTCCTTCATTTTACTAAAATGTTTCCAGAAAATTCATTTCAAATAGACCCTTTCTCTGATGCTTGGCAGTAGTCTTAGCTATAGAGTTTATTGTTTAGTGGTATATAATTTTTGTCGAATTTTCGTAAAAAATCAATAAAGCTCAATATATCCGTTATTATCCAAGATATAAAAAAATTGTATATATTAATTATAGAGTGTCTTCAGCTACATCTTAAAAAAATATTTCTACAATCACAGGGTGGCCCATAAGTCGTTGGTGATACAAATTTTCTATTTTTTTTAAATCAAACACGTTATGTTATTGCATTTTTGCATTTTTCATCGAAATATAAGGCATGTTTGTAAGAAAAAAAAATCTGGAAGCAGCTAGTGCGTTATGGTAGCGAATTTTGATCAAATGCTTTATATTTGAATAGCCCAATTTGCTATTAACCTGTAAGGTTGACCAAGAAATGAGTTTTTCCCGAACACTTTAAGTTTACTTTCGGAAATTTTTGTAAATTTTCAAACAATAAAGATATTTTGATGAATCATGGCACATTGTTTTTACTATATAGGTTATACTGGTCACCAAATTTGATGCCTGCTTTCTTTAAAAAAACACACATATTTGCTATTAAAAACATTTTAATGAAAATTCACTACCATAACGCACTTGCTGCGTCCAGAGTTTTTTTTAAATTATGGCGGTACTTGCTTTCGTGTTAATTTCAGCGTTCCATAAACAGCAGTAAATACGCAACCTGGAGTGAGTTATGGAAATTATCAATTGCCACGAAATAGCCCTTAAGCAACAGTGGATTGAACAGCGTCATGACAACTTGCGACAAAAGTAGTAGATTTTTATAGCCTTTATCAAAGCCAATTTGTTTTCCAGTGTAGAAATATAAAGTTCCAAATATACTTACATTTAGGCTCACAGTAAGTACATTTTTATGTCACATCCAGCTGTTTTTAACGGTCTGTGTCGGATCCAAGCATTATACAAAAGAAGGCTTTCGTCTATAGACACGTTTTCTTTAGGTACGACCATTGGATATGTTCTGTATGTAAAGTTCCACTGTGCTTGAGAAATAATAAGACTTAGGTGCTTTGTAAATTTTCATTCTACGAAATAATGAACTACTGGAGCAGTGGTACTCTTTTTTTACCAACGAGTCCTGTTTGACATTATGTAAAACCAATGTTAGAATAATATGTTTTATTTCATTGTTCCATCAAGAGATTTATTTATTACAATTTTTTGTCCCTGAAAGATGAAATACAGGGTTACACATAAAGTTAAAACCCACTTAGATGAAGCTATCTTTTTCCAGTCGAAATAGAAAATAAAATAAAGTTTATAAAAATGCATAAATACTAAATTGTATATGACCAAATAGCATGTTATTACTTCACTAGTTAACATCATGAAGGTGAATATATCATCTGAAACCACGTGAGGTATTAGTTCCAGTCTAATTGTGCCACTAAAGCATTTAAATAAGACTGAAAGTTGCTAATTTGAATATAAGTAGCTAATTAACAATACGAAAAAGGGAAGTGCAGTTTCTTCCGGGTACGTAAACTGCTTAATTATGTGTTTTGTTATCGAAGGAAAAATCTAAGGATTTTGTTTATTTATTACTATCTAGTAATACCTAGTCAGTAGTTAAAATGTATCGCCTTTCATCGGAAAGGTAATAAATTTTCTGTTTGTTTCCAAATCAAAAATTTCCCGTCTTAAGACTCATGTGTTAATTGATCAAACGTTGATTCGTGTATGGCTCAGGATACAGATTTGACTAGCATTTCTTCCTTCTATTTAGAAAACAGATTTGATTGAACTAAAGTGTTATTATTTAAAATCATCAGCATCTCTGATTATTATCGGCGATTGTACATTGTTTTCTTACACATGCTTTTTACTTTTTAGAGGACAAACATAAATTAGAATTTAAAGCACCTTCGTATAAGAATTAAGATGGTAAACTTGTAAAAAGAATACCACTATCTTATAACAAGTGGTACTCACTGTTGTCCTTGAGTAAAGAGATGAGTTAAGAAGTGTATTCTTTCTTTTTTTATTCCGTATTTTTTGGAAGCAGTAGGACACAAGGGTGTGGGGGTTTGAGATAGTGTAGGACTCTCACCCACTAAAACTCCTCTCCGTTGAGTACCGAACCTCAGTTTTACACATAACGTTAAGATGTTGAACGCTTCTATTCTGTTCCGCCGCGGAGCTTAGCAGCTCAGGATATAACTTGGGCGCTTATGCCTTAGAGAAAGTTGCTCCTGGTAGCAAGTGGCACTACGGAGGAGAGCATTTGGATGATAAGTGGCTTTGGCAAACTGAGCGGTGGACAGTTGAGTTACCAACTCTAGTATAGTGGTCATGGCATCATGCTCTACAGCTGCACTAGTACTAATGCTGAATCTTATCCCACTGCAGATATAAGTAAAGAGGGAAGTAGCACTAAGTGCCTCGATACTAGTTCAAGCAGACAAATTTAAACCAGGAGACTTGGTTGGCGACTTGAATATCCTGGAAATCATAAAATTGGAGCTACTCGCCAAACCAACAGGTCAAATGCCAGCGGAACTAGACGTCATAGTCCCATTTGACGTGGTCGTAAGTGACCGTGAGGCATGGGACATGGACAGTGAAAGGCTGAAAAGAACTCATTTGTATGGTACACAGACGGCTCTAAACAAATGGAGTGAGCAAAACTTGAACTAAGAGGACCGAACGCTAGACTCACTAAGTCCTTAGGGAAAACTTTCACAATCTTCCAAGCAGAAATGCTCGCTATAAATCTCTGTGTAGAAGACCGTATAGAGAGAATACTCACTAATAGAGAAAGCTGCATCCTCTCAGACAGTCAGGCAGTAATAAAGACTCTAAAGTCATTCAAAGTTGAGTCTAACCTCAGATGGAACTGCAAAAAATTCTTGAAGCAACTCACTGCGAGCAACAAAGTAACTTTGATGTGGGTACCAGGGCAGTAAAGCATTGAATGAAATGAGAAAGCAGATATCCTTGCCAAAAGGGCAGCAACAATACCATTCTACGGTGTAGAACCCTATTGTGGATTAACAAAAAGCCATGTAAGAAATGATCTTGATAACTGGGAGTGAAACCAAATGGTATCCTACTGGAGGAATACGCCAGGCTTAGGGCAGACAAAACAGTTTATTCCCATATCAACAGAGAAGTCTGAACTGTTTCTTATGAACCGGAGCCACTTGGAGATAATCACACGACTTTTCGCAGGGCAAGGGCATGGTAAGGTAGCAATATAAACTTGACCCTACCAATCACTGTACAGACTAGTTCAAGGCACAGTGATTTTGGAATGGGTGGAGTAAAAATACTAAGGGCATGCACAATAAGCCAAAGGCTGCAGTGCTTTCGGGGCGGCGAAGTCGCGGACGAGCCCAGAGGGAAAAATGGTATCACCTTATGAAGATGGGTCAGGCGAACAGTGAAAACTGCAGATACTGCACTTAAGCAGCAGAAACAACAGAACACTTGCTATGCGACTGCATGGCACAATTCTGCAAAAGGTGTAAAAACCTTGGAAGGGTGACTTTAACAACCCAGGAAATAGATAAAATAGCCCCCGAAAACATAGTAGACTATATGAAAAGTCCGCAAATTTTGGGCAACTATTAGAAAATAGTCATTCCTTCTTCACTTGTATGTGTGGTAGAGATCATTTGTGCTAAAATTTCACGAACTCTTTGTTTTGCTGAGCGATCTCTGGATTATAATTTTTGAAAAAAGGTCTTGGTCATGAGCTACAGCCGCAAATTTATTGCCTGCACAACCTTTGTTCAGAAGTCAGGGCTCGCGGAATCCAGCGCGCTGACAAACTGATGCATCCACAAATCTTCAAATAAATTTGATTCGCCGGTCCTATAACACCATTTTTCCACGTTCTTGTCCTAGGTCCTTACCGCCACAGATCGTGTACTTTGAGTGTTATCCTGAATGGGTTGCTTGTCCCATTTGAACTACTTTTGTCAAAATTTTATTTGAAAATATGAAGAACAGTTTTTATCATATGCAGTGGTCAAACGTTCGTGTATAATTTTTGCTGATTAGCTTGTTTTGTCAAAAACTCTATCGACTTCTTTACTCTAGTTTTAGATCACACATTTTCGTGCGTTTACAATTTCACAAAAGCCACACAAATTAATTTATTCACACAACTTAAAATACTAGTTGAAAGGTTTCAGTAGCTTGACAATAAACAATTGTGATGACAAGATCAAACACCTGCAGCGTATTAGGAGCTATATAAGGAATTTAAGGCAGAACCAATTCTAAGAATAGATCAATGTCCCTCCGGTGACAGCATAAATAGGGTATACCGAGAAAAACAGATCTTGGATCAGGGCTTTCTAGAATAAGGCTAACAGCCAAAATTTCAATCTCAAACGACTGCAATACAATGTAGTGACAAACAGAAGTATTATACAAGTAGTGATGAACCAGGTAGTCGCCTCGAGTGGCCAAGCAACGCTTAAGACACTAGATTGCATCCAAAGATATTATGGGGCTGTCAGACAACCCTAAGAGAGTTAGGAAGTCAAAACAATGGGACTAGCATGGGTTCCAGCACATGAGGGTCATAAAGGGAATGACACGGCGAACTAATTGGACAGGTGGGTACTTCAGGCCACTGGTCGGTCTCGAAACCTATACGGTCTAACAAGGCCGAGCATAAGACATTCCATCAATAAACAAATCCAAGAGAAACCCTTCACGACAGAGCTAGACCATAGGGTTTATATCAAAGAACCTTCGTCTAAATTTACAAAAGACTAACTAAGTGCAGAAATTCCGTTTGGGTAATAGTAGATCTATTGACAGGACGCTGCTGATTCAATAAGCACATCAGACAAATGACTCTCTCAGACGAAGTACTGCACAGATTTTGCTAAGAAGAAGATGATACTTTGTTCCATGTATTGTGCAGCGAATATGAATCCTTAATGCGGCTGAGGTTTCAGTCACTTGGCAAAGAGACAACCAAGCCTGAAAGCTAAACAAAAAAGCCATTGTTGGAGCTATGAAACCTGCAAAGGGAAATAAGGATGGACAGGGAGCTCTGAGAGATTTACATGGGAGTGTCGTATTTTAAAGGTCTCGGTGACAAATGTTGTATACGCCTACCCATCATCTTATCTATATCAAATGTCTTGACAGTGCGTTTGTGCAATGGCTACGTAGATTTTATTTTATTTTTTCGTCGTATGTCAATTATTAAATTACAAATTTTTTACTTGCAAAAAAGTCTTTGTTAACAATTTTTTATGTGGTGAGTTGCCTCGTTTTTATCATTTTAATTTTCTACTTACAGATGCTGAATATTTTTTGCAAGGGGCGGCTGGAAGTTACATGTATCTGGAAACCATTCAGGAAGAAACATCAGATGATCTTCGATCTGATAGTGACTTCTCATCTAGAGGATCCCCTGTTGGATGGCTGGCGACAGATTCTGAATCTGGATCAGTTATATGTATCGACATTCAAGGTAAAAATAATCATGAAATACTATATGTGTATATATATATATATATATATATATATATATATATATATATATATATATATATATATATATATGTAGATACTTTTTCTCTGCGCATTGTTTCTGCGACATCGTGAACCGCGAAACCGATCGCAGAGAAGGAAACAAGCACTTGTGAAGCCAGAGAAAAAGTGTCTACATTTATATTTAATATAGAATGGTTTCACCAAGCAAGGGCAACAACATTAATGAACTGTATATAGATGTCACAAAATATTTACAAAGATTGACCTAGATAGTAAAAGTGTGTAACTAAATACATTTATCACGAATCCAAAAAAGTGGAGTTTATTAATTCTGTAATAATTCATTATAATAATAATAATAATAATAATAATAATAATAATAATAATAATAATAATAATAATAATAATAATAATAATAATAATAATAATAATAATAATAATAATAATAATAATAATAATAATAATAATAATAATAATAATAATAATAATAATAACACCACAGTAGACAAACTCCGCACCCGGGGGGAGCTTACATACACATATAGGCAAAGGACACCACCCATAATTCATAAATACGGTCTGAAGCCGATGTCGCCTTGTCGTCGCCACCCTGACGCACAGCCTTCAGTAGCTCATTTCATTTCATTGTAACTTCCACACTTCATGAATTGGGCCAGGTTTTTCAGAGGTTTTTCAGCTTCGTCTATCTATTTTCTTTTTCCAATTATGTGCCCTCCAAACAATGTTACTAGAATGTTATTATGTCTTAACATGGCCAATAAATGTTGCCTTCCTCCTTTCAATATTATTTAGCAACCATTATTTTTCTTTCGGCTATTTTATTCACTATTTTTCACACTTTTATTCGTCTTTCCATTGGTGTATATTGTGTCTATCATTTATCTCCATTAAGTGAAAATTGTAACCTGTGATGAGCACTGACAAGTACACTTGGAGAACGCAAATCACCACAATACATTTAAAAAAACCTGACGATCGTTTGACTAACCAAGTTAGCATCATCAGAGGATGAATAATTCTACACATCATCTTAAACGCTGTTTATATTCTTTTGCAGATAGTTGGTGTATAACGATAGGGGGTGGTTCAACAACACAAAAATTAACATATTTCGTTTGGCGGAAATACCTGAATTATTTTATTATCTATCGGACGTGCTTATGTAGGTCTTTATTGTAAAGTGATTGATCAATAAACTTCCCATAGGCGGCGAAGCCAAATCCATACATTTTTTATTATTACTATATTTAGCAAAATATATACTTTCGAAAACGTTTAGCTGTCCTGGTTGTCAAACATTTTTTTATTAATTTTAGATTATCCTTATCTACGTGGTGATTATTATCCCAAATATGCTAGGCAACGGAAGATCTATCTATAGTACCGTATCTTCGTTGTGCTAAGTGTTCTTTAAATCTAGATCTTTTTGTTTGTCCGACGTATTTAAGATGACAATCTTTACAACTTAATTCATAAATCCCCGACAATTTAGCGGTACTATTCTTGTCTTTTCGGTTACCTAGCAAGTTTTTTAAAGTATTTTTTTGCCGAAAAAGTTAGCGGCAACTTGGCTTTTAAAAAAATGCTATCTAGACACCTCGTGATTCAAGGTTCAAACGGTAAGCAAACAAAGTTTTTTTCGGCTTTCTCTCTTCTAAAATAGGGTTACCACTCGTCTGGAAAACAGGAAAAACCGGGAAAAGTCAGAGAATTTGTGGAAGGAAAAATTTTGGCAGGGAAAAATTGTGAAAATTGATTAAGAGTCAGGGAATTTTTGTGCATGTCAGGGAAAAATTATTTGTTTCCGTTTTATGATAAATAAACAAAACACAATGATAGGTGCATATTTGTATAAGTAGCGTTTTTGTTTATTTTTAAGGAAAGTTGTGTATGTTTTTAAATGCAATTTTCGCGCCATGAGGCGAAGAGCTACTGTATTCTGCAGTATTGTGACACATTTTTGGGGTAGATTGTGAATATTAAAGTCAGGGAAATAGGTTTAGGCATGTCAGGGAAAGCAGGGAAAAGTCAGGGAAATTGATATGCTGCTTTTAGTGGGAACCCTGTAAAGGTCGTTACTTCCGCTACCATTTGGTTAATTTTCTGTTTGTTAATTAATTTCTCCACTAGGCCAGCAGTGTATCCGTATATTGCACCACATCTAGATATTCTAGTTATCAAAAATAAAGACACTATAGAATTTGAGGTCCATAGGAAGAAAACCACCAATCTAAGTTACATTTCAAATGACTCACATCATACGTACGCACCAAAATAGCCAGTTTGATTTTTTTAGTAAACAGCTTAATCAATCTTTTAACTACAATATATATATATATATATATATATATATATATATATATATATATATATATATATATATATATATATATATATATATATATATATATATATATATAGGGCCTTCATTAATTCCCCACGTGACCGGATTCTGTCTCTCTCTTAGTGGAATATGATTTTATGAGTTGGCAGTCAAAAAGTAACCAACAAAAACCACTAGACTAGGGACCCCAAAGTTACTAAATCAATTGACAGTTCGGCCCATTGACATCTATACAAAATAAAAGTAATATTTTATAATGTTTTTAATTTATTTCTTAACAGTCAATAACAGTAAACCTACATGAACAGACTTGCTGTTAAAAATACTAAATAATAAATACATTTACTGTTCCACCTTATTATAATTGTTATATTTTTTATAAAACCCCAAAGGAAATATGAGACGACACTGGCAAGTTAGCGATTTCATTTATTCAAGTTATACAACCGTGTATGTCGGGTTGCCTAACTTAAGCGGTCACGTGGGGTTCGGGAATTAATGAAGGCCCTGTATATACCAAAGTATTCGGGTATATTCATATTGTAAACAGCTTAATCAATCTTCTTTTAACTACAAATATATATATATATATATATATATATATATGTATATATATATATATATATATATATATATATATATATATATATATATATATTATATATATATATATATATACCAAAGTATTAGGGTATATTAAGAACGTGGTCGAATATAACAGATACACTGCTTGCCTAGTGGAGAAATTAATTAACAAACAGAAAACAAACAAAATGTTAGCGAAATCGACGACTCATAGAAGAAATAAAGCCGGAAAAAACGTTGTTGGCTCACCATTTAAACCTCAAATCGCAAGAGATCTAGATAGCATTTAAAAAAAAAGCCAATTTGCAACTAACTTTTTCGACAAAAAAATACATGTAAAAATTTGCCACGTAACCCAAAAGACAAGGATAGTACCGCTAAAATATAGGGAATTTATTAAATAAGTTGTAGATATTATGATCTTAAATCCGTCGGACAAACAAAAAGATCTCTTGCAATTAATATTAATATATTAATATTAATTAATATTTAAAGAACACAACTAAGATACTAGATAGATCTTCCGTTGCCCGGTATATTTGGGATAATAATCATCACATAGGTAAGGATAATCTAAAATTAATCTAAAAAATAATCTAAAATTAATTTAAAAATTTAGACAACCAGGACAGCTAAACGCTTTCGAAAGTATATATATATATATATATATATATATATATATATATATATATATATATATATATATATATATGTATATATATATATATATATATATATATATATATATATATATATATATATATATATATATATATATATATTGCTAAATATAGTAATATCTAGTGTATGAATTCAGCTCCGCCGCCTATCACTTTAGAAAGAAGACAGAAGCATATCTGATAGATACTAAAAGACTTCAGGTATTTCCGCCAAATGAAATATGTTAATTTTTGTGTCGTTGAACCACCCTCTATCGTTATAGACCTACTACCTGCAGAAGAATATAAGCAGAATTTTAGATGTAATATATTTATAATTATTAGTGCTGTGATGACGTTAACTTGGTTAATGAAACGATCATCGGTTTTTTTAAAGTGGTGATTTGGGCTCTCCAGGTGTACTTATTTATCTCCATGTACACATTTTAAGAGCTTCTATTCTCTACATATCCTGTTTATTCAAAATCCAGCTTTCTGTTCCATATTATAATACTTCGTACGTATGATTTAATGGACATCTTCCTCGGGTCCAAGTTGAAATATTAATTAGGAAGAGAAATGTTTTCTAGTTCACAATTAAATGCTTTTTTCAAGTCTACAAAAGTAATATAGGTATATCTGTTCTTCTCAGGTCTCCATTATTCTATTGTCATTCAAGTGCCGCTTTTCTAGTTCCCGGCTGGTTTAAATACGAATGGGCTTCCTTGCTGCACATATTTCCCTCTTTTAGCTTCAATTCTCTATACGTTAATATATATTATTGTGCTTCCATTTTTGCATACATTGAGAATAATGCTTCTATGCAATATAATCCAACGCTCTAGTAAAGACTGCTGGATTGGATTAGACTAGAGACGCAGGCTTATTGTTTAATATACACTAGGAGAAAAGGACATTATTTTTCCTATTGTCCCAAATGTCTAGTTCTTCTTCTGGGTCTAAATCCGAATTGATCTTCATCCAGTAATTTATCGTCTTTGCTTCTTGTTCGAGTCTTCACTAGGGTTAAGAGAATCGCGTCACATATTTATGTAAACTTTTTCTTTTTGTAGAGCACATATGTTGTCAAACCCTAGTGATCTCAGCCTCGTTACGAGCTTGGTGGCACCCCACTTCATACCTTCCCAAAAGCGATGGTGACAGTTAAACTAGTCCATTAATTGTTCTAATTGCAAAAATTAATCGTAAATCTAGTAGTTTTCCTAATATTTGTACCAGGCGTTAGTTAACGATCACCCGGTACCTGATGTAGTTTATGAAGCTAAGTTAACTACAAAACAAGTCATGAAGGAAAGGATCGTGCGGGCATTCAATAGTATCAACGAAAGAAGAACCTAGGAATGCATAAGCGGAAGGGGTCATTTTGAACATATTCTATAAATATTTTCTTTTGTTTTTTAAATTGCATAATTTTGTCTACTGTATTTGCACCTACTGTTATATTTGTTATGCCTATAAAGGATCACAATGTTTAAGTTTAGATATATTCATTTTTTACGCAGTTGAATTGGACTACTTGCTACCTCGATATTTTGTGACATTTCCATATATAGGTACTACAAAAATCAAAATACGAGGCTTGTTCAATTGAAACTCATCTTTGGTCAGGTCAGCCTTGGAAACAGTTGTAATCACTCAACTGACGTTTCGCAATGTTAATTGTGTTTGAAAACATCACACTGATCAGTTTCTATCATTTGTATTTGACAGCGATTTTAAGTATTGTGACTTTAAAATGGCGTTTGTTGTTAACAATCCGTTCAAATATAATCAGCGTGCGGTCATTCAATTTTTGTGTGCTGAAGGTTTGCAACCATTGCAAATTCATACGCGAATGCAAGGAGTGTATGGAAACATATGTTTTGCGTATCCAACTGTCAATGAATGGTGTCGAAAATTTAAGAGTGAAAGAGAGGAGACGAATGATAAACCGCGACCAGCGACCAGGTGCATTGAGTACTGCATCAACAGACAGGAATGTGGCAAGTGTAGAAGGCCTGATTAGAGAAAATCGTCGAATGTCAATCAGAGCAATTTCATAAAATGTTGGTGTGCGTATAGAATCTGTCTTGTATCGTACACAAACTGGGTTACAGCAAAAGGCGTTAAAAGGTAATCGTTTTCAGTAGGACGAAGAAGTACAAAATGCCGTGAAAGAATTCTTCGAGCAGCAGCGACAAGAATTCTTTAAGCAGGATATACATCGGTTGGTGAAACAATTGGATATGTGCCTTAATAACAGTGGTAATTATTTGTAAATATATTTGCCAATAATTTTTTTTTCTGAGCCAAAGATGGGTTTCAATTGAACAAGCCTCGTATCTCGAAAACTGTACACTTTTAGTATAGGTCATGGAAAGTAAAATATGAAGAGCGTGTAACCTAAAGAATACATACAAGTTTTATCTGAAGAAAATCAGTCTTCAAATTTTGCAACATTAAATGGCCGAAATGAATACTAATTTAAAAAAAGAGAATTTGTTAATGCTAGATGAAAGACAATAGTTTTCTCTATCAGTCTGTAAAAAAATAAGTTTTTAGGTGTTACAGATCATTCATTAAAAAATAAGTCAGTGTGCAGATGCATTTAAAAAAAACACGGCATAACTAAATAACGCAGCATTTATTCTTTTCTAAGCATTTATTCTTTTCTAAGCAAACGGTGTTTAAAGAACAAATAAATACGGTCCAAATAATGATGAGAAAATATAAGTTATACCATTTGAAGTACTAAATTAGTACAGTGAATGCCAAACACTCAGTATGTTAAGAAAGTAATGCTTTAATACAAACAGCGATTGGGATTTAAAATTCTCACTCAAATTAAAAGCCAAAAAGCAACTATTACATCTTACTGGCTCACCCGTATATGGAATAGAATAATAACAGATATACATGCAATAAACCAATTTGCTTTTGTAATTTTGAGTGTAATTAGGAGTTAAATTAGTCATCTCTAAAATGAAAGCCATAGATACGCCTCATCACTTGTGGTAGGTATTGATATTCATTAAGACAATGCTGTTGCAAGGAATGTAACTAAATATATCTTAAGAAAGTTAATATTAGTGACTTGTGCTATGCAACCTTTTATACACCGGACCGGTATCTGCCAGGAACTTGTGTTGCCTATACTTTTATTGCAAACAACGATAATTAAAACGTCGGACCTGATTTATGTTATTTAAATCTTTATAATGTCTAATGCGTATACGCCATTTTAATAATTAAAATTCTTTTTAATGAAATTCCTTTAAAAAAAATTCACTAGTGAGGAGATCCCAACTTGTAAACTTTGAAAAAATTTCTTCAAATGAGCGCGAATTATGCCTCCCTAGAACCCACATCCAGGGACAGTTTCAATTCATACATATAGAAAATTTAAGTTTTGGAAAGGGCAACGGTGTAATAAAGAGTGATGGAAATATATCAGTTTTAGTTGAAGACAGAAAGAAGGAATATAATGGGCCGATTTTGATCAAATTGGGTGAGTATACCTTCTATTTGCAAGTGGCCAGAAAAATCGGCTTAGTTTTTCTCGGAAAACTTTGCGTTTTCCTTCGGAACATTTTTATATCTCCGGAAATAACAAAGATTGGGCAACCAAATTTGATACGCGGGTTTGTATCATAAGAAGTAAACTATGTTCCAAAATTTAGATCTGTAAGTTCAGAAACAAAAAAGGCATTTGAAAAAGAAAATTGGGGTTTTCTTCGTAAAACGTCAACGTCGCGATTTGAGATGTCAAAATTTGCAACATTTAGGCAAAGAACCTGAAACGAATACGAGTTATGTGGAGAAAATGTCGCAATGTTACAGACCCTTAAGTTTCAGCATCAACCGTCGTTGTCCTTCATTTTACTAAAATATTTCCAGAAAAATCATTTCAAATAGACCCTTTTTCTGATGATTTGGCAGTAGCTTTAGTTATAGAGTTTATGGTTTAATAGTCTATAATTTGTAGCAATTTTTCGTAGAAAAAATGCGCTCATGAGGAGACCGCTATTTTTGAATTGACTTCTTCAAATTCGCGCGAACTAGGCCCTCTATAACCCATATGCGGGGTTAGTTTCCGTTTTTATCTGTTATATATATATATATATATATATATATATATATATATATATATATATATATATATATATATATATATATATATATATATATATCCGTTATTATACAAGACACGAAAAAAAGTTGTATACGTTAATTATAGGGTGTCTTGAGCTGCACCTTAAAAATTATTTTGACCATAACAAGGTGGCTCATGAGTCGTTGGTGATACAATTTTTCTTTTCTTTTTTTCGAACACTTTAAATTATTGCATTTTTGCGTTTTTATCGAATTTTAATGCATGTTTGTGGTGGAAAAAATTTGAAAGCGTTCAGCTTTTTCGGGTTATTTTAATGTTTTGCAAACATATCAAAAATTATGATACAGCGTTTTTACCGATGGATAGCAGAGTCCTGACGCATTTTGAGATGTTTTCGTTTATATTATTCGTCGAAAAAATCGGAATGCTGTATACAGACGCTCACAAGTAACGAGTGAACTTGAAAAAATGAAACTGCCGTAACTCAATTTTTTCAAATGGCTCAGTCTGTATTTTCTGTTTCAGAAGTAAAGAGCATGCTCTTGGCATCAAGTTTAGTTTTAGGTACATTTAGAATCGCATACCACATTATGTTTTTTTTTTGAATTTTATTTCGACAACACATCACGAGTGCTTACAGCCTAAATATTATCGTACCGTGGGTGTCGACAAGGAGGAAAGAGGCAACTTGTTAATTCTGGACTTGAAGGTGTGGAGGTTCGGGGAGAAGGAAAAACATGTGCCGGCAAGGAATTCCACAACTTGGAAGACCTTGGGACAAAAGAGCGGGAATAACAAGTTGTTCTATGTCTGGTGACCTGGACAGTAAAAGGGTGCATTCGCTCTGTTCCCCTGGTACATCTGTTGGGGGTAGCAGGTGGAGGAACTATGGAAGAAATCTCTGAGCAGTGCCCGTGCAGATATCTATAAAAGAGAGAGAGAGAGAGGTCACCAACGGCACGTTGGTGGGCAAGAGATGGCAGCCTTTGGATAAGACTAGGGTCACCGATGAGACGTATAGCTCTCTTCTGAATGGAGTCCAGGATAGCGAGTGTATAAGCGGCAGCGGCACCCCAGATGTGGGAGCAGTATTCGAGGTTTAGCCTTATGTGTGAGGTATATAAGGTATAGAGATTAGCTGGTTAGAGGTATTTATGAGCCCGGAAGAGGAAACCTAATTTCTTAGCAGCCGCTTCTGCAATTGATGTGACATGTTGGTGCCAATTGAGATTTCGATCAACAGAAATGCCAACAAGTGAAAAAGACTCATTACTTTGAATAACTTGGTTGTTCGTTGTGATGGATCTAGGGCTGGTGTATCGCTTATGAGAAAGAAAGCAAGACTGTGATTTGGTGGGGTTGAATTGTACAAGATTTCTACTTCCTCAGTCTAATATTTTTTGGAGATCCACGGAGACAGAACCCTCCATGAGTCTGCGATCCTCATCTAATTGGGCTAAAGAGACAGGCTTAGAATATTGTATATTTAAGTGGAGGGTGCTGTCGTCCGCGTAACTGTGAACTGGGTTGGATGTATCAGAGAGGAGGTCATTGATGTGGAGAAGAAACAAAGTAGGAGCTAAAGCTGAACCTTGAGGAACTCCTGCATTAATTCGATACAGTTTAGAGGAATGGCCATCCACGACAATAGAAATGCTCCGGTTGGAGAGGAAATTTGCTGTCCAGGTACAGAGTTTTGGTGGTAGGCCATAGGCCGGAAGTTTATTAAACAGCGCTGCATGCCAGACCTGTTCGAATGCTTTGGATATGTCTAGAGCTTTGGATATGTCTGTGATTATTTAGCAAATTTTTTAAGAATAATTATTAAAATGTTTAAATCAACTTTGGTACAGAACGGTAAGAAATAATTAATTTAATAAGATTATCTACGTTAGATTTTCATGTCAATAATTGACAAATTGTATACACAAATGCTAAATGAAACTTTAAAGTAGCAGACTTAAGGAATTAATAATAAATGTTTGATAAAGTTATTGTAAAAAAAATTGCAAATTTTCATGGAAATCTCCTTTGCGAGTTTGGTCTAAAAGTTGTTGTTTTTTTTTTTTTGAATAATTATATCTTGGCAGGTGAGTACCTAGCTTGAAGAGGTTCGTTGATCTGGAAAATCGGACCAGTTTTTTCAGGAACATTTAAAGTTTCTTTTAGGACAATTTTTGTACTTTTTCAAACAATAAAGTTATTTAGATGAATTATGGTGTTGTTTCTGCATTATAGTTTATACCAAGTTTCATGCCTGCTTCCATTAAAAAGATATTTGCTGTTAAAAACTCTTTTATGAAAATTAACTACCATAACGCACTTGCTGCGTCCAGACTTTTTGTGAATTTTGATTAAGAAAATTCACTAATAGAGAGGTAAGGACGGTGAGACTTTCGGGAAATGTTTTGAAATGAGCGCGAATTAGGGCCGCTAGAACCCATATCCAAGGTCCGTTCTAATATATATATATATATATATATATATATATATATATATATATATATATATATATATATATATATATATATATATATATATATATATATATATATATATATATATATATATATATATATGTAGTAGTAACCGTCTTTATTTTAAACAATATTATTATAATTATTGTTTGAAAATGTATTTCAAGAAAATTCGCTACCATAACGCACTATGTGTGTCCCGAATTTCTTTTCTTACAAACATGCATTATATTTCGATGGAAAATGCAAAAATGCAATAACATAAGGCTTGTTCGATTAAATAAAAAAAGAAAATTTGTATCACCAACGACTTATGGGCCAGCCTGTGATTGTAGAAATATTTTTGTAAAATGTAGCTCAAGACACCTCTACAATTAATGTATAAAAAAAATTTCGTATCTTGTATAATAACGGATATATTGAGCTTGATTGATTTTTTACGAAAATTCGCCAAAAGTTATATACCATTAAAGGATAAACTCTATAGCTAAGACTACTGCCAAAGCATCAGAGAAGGGGTTTATTTGAAATGAATTTTCTAGAAATATTTTAATAAAATGAAGGACAATGACGGTTCAAGTTAAGACTTCAGGCTTTGTAAAACATTCTGCTTGAGACATTTTCTTTCCATAGCTCGTATTATATTCAGGTTCTTTGCCTAAATGTTACCAATTTTGACGTTTGAAATCGCGACTTTAACGTTTTGAGGAAAACCCCTATTTATTTTTCTTTAAATGCCTATAACTTTTTTTCTTTTAACCTACAAAGGTAAATTTTGGTAGATAAATGACCTATGATGGTATAAACTCGCGTAGTAAATTTGGTTGCACTTACTTTGTTATTTCCGGATATATATATATATATATATATATATATATATATATATATATATATATATATATATATATATATATATATATATATATATATATATATATATATATATATATACTATAAAGGCTGATCCATGTGCCAGAATGTAGGTCTGTAAGTTTAAAGACAAAAAGTTCTGAGCATTTAAAGAAAAAAAATTTAGGTTTTCCTCAAAACTTGACAGTCGCGATTTGAAACGTCTAAATTGGCTACATTTAGGCAAAGAACCTGAAACAAATACGGATTTTGTAAAGAGAATGCGGCAAGAGGAGTGTTCTGCAAACCCTTAAGTTTCAGCTTCAACCGTCATTGTCCTTCATTCTACTAAAATATGTACAGAAAATTCATTGCAAATAGACGCTTTCTCTGATGCTTTGGCGGTAGTTTTAGTTAAGTTTATGGGTTAACGGTCTATAATGTTTAGCTAATTTTCGTAGAAAAAATTCGTTAATGAGGAGACCGCGACTTTTAATTTTAAAAAGATTTCTTCAAATGAGCGTAAACTGGGCCCCCTAGAATCCATATCCGGGTGTAGATTTAGTTTTTATCTGTTTACATATGTACAGGATGACTCATTTCTACGGTAGCGCTCAATATAATTGTTATTATACATGATACGAGAAAAAATTGTATACGCCAATTATAGGGTATCTTGAGCTCTATGAAATTATTTTGACAATCACAGGCTGGCCCATAAGTCGTTGGTGATTCCTACAAAAAAAATTCACCCATTATATTATTGCATTTTCGCATATTTTATTTTTTAACGTCGTAAAAAGTCTCAAAACATATAGAACACATGATTTGGGAACGACTTTTTTTTTGTATGTCGGTCTGTATGTCTGTAGCCACGATAACTTTAGAATGAAATGAGATTACGTCTTCAAATTTTGTACACAGTTAGCACTCGAGGAACGTACGGTTCGGATTGTTTTTGGATAAAATCGCTTCTCGGGTAGGGGATGAGTGGTGGGTGATTTGGTGAACGCTGACTCGAGTAATATAATGTTTTGGGGTTTGTTTATTAAACTACTTTTAATTTCATCAAAACTCTGGTATTCTGTGCTGAAATTAAATTAGGGGTTGAATGTGTGGGGGTGGAATATCGGTTTGCTAAAACGGCATGAAGAGTCTCAAAACACATAGGAAACTTGATCCAGGAACGAAATTTGTTTTGTCGGTCGATCTGTCTGTTAGTAAGCGCAATAACTTTCGAACAAATTGAGATATCATCTTCAAATTTGGTATGCACTTAGCACCCGAGAAAGGACGGCTTCTAATTGTTTATGGGTAAGATCGCTTAAGGGGGTATGGGTTAAATGGGGGGTGATTTGGTCATTTGGTGAAAATAATAACATTTTTTCGTTAAAACTCGAGTATATAACATTTCAGAAGTTAATGGGTACAGGAATACTGATATTTCTTTGTGGTCAAGTCATGGACACTAAATCCATTTCATACGAATGTCTCTCTGGGGAGAGTAGATTATCACAGCTATGTGGAAGTTATTATTCAATCTGCAGCACTATTTTTTGAGGTATCTGTGTGTTACATGTATACAGAGTGTTCCTTAATGATATGCGAATATTGAAAGGTGCGAATATAAAAGAAAAATTAATGACAGTTTGCTGTATAAACTATGGTCCAAAAATGTTCGGTTACTAAAATACGGGGTGTTTAGGTTTTAGAAAAATTAATTAACATTTTCAAAATCGCTGGATATATTTCAGTGATAATTAGACAGTTAATAAAGGTGCATATTTTTTAATAGAAACATAATTTTCATCTTTAACAGTGGCGTGCGTACGGGCACTGACTGCGATCATTTTGAATTTTAAAAAAATGGGACGTCAATGGTTTGTACCCAACTAAAATTAATTTTTAAATTCCTCGTTCAATTTGTAACATTAGAGCTCTTTTGAGTTGTTTTCCTGCGATGCGCCGTTTTTTAGTAAAAAATAAAAGTCGTTGTATTGTCCGGGAAAATCAATATAATTATTGGGCTATAAAATGATCGAAGTCAGTAACCGTATGCACGCCACGGATGAAGCAAAAATTATGTTTGTATTGAAAAATAAGCATCTTCATTAACTGTCTCTACGTACTAAATATCACTGAAATATTTCAAGCGTCATTTTTCATGTAGATTCACATTCTTAAATATTCGCATATCATTAAGGAACACCTATATATATATATATATATATATATATATATATATATATATATATATATATATATATATATATATATATATATATATATATATATATACATACATACATACATACAGGGTCCGGCAAGTTGAGAGGATCACATAATTATCTTCACAACCGCTCTACCTAGAAATGTCAAATTTAATATCCATGGATATACCAGTGTTACGCATAACCGTAAACCGTGCCACACCAAACTTGTATTTTTTTTAATGGGACCACCTATATTTTATTTTATTTTTTGGTAAAGCACTTCATGGTGAGTAAAATGATGCCCAACAATAGGGGCCTGGGATCAACGGTTTAGAAGTTATTCAATTGTTTGTCCGAAATTTTATTCCGATTCAACACGACAGTGCTGCCATGTCGTCGCAAAACTTGTCAAGATCTGGTATTACCATGACTCTTGACTCAATGTAGCATAATAAAATATGGCTATATAGTTTGCGGAAATATCCACTTATACAGGGTGTTACATTTTACAAAGCTCAATTTTTCTCCAAAATTTCAAATGGAACTCCCTGTATATGACTACGGCATCAGATGGCGGGTTTAGTAAGCTTTCTCCCAATACCATATTTGCTGGGGTTCAATTGATTGGATCAACATAAACTGATGGATCATTTGTAAACGTCTGGGCTTTCTTTTTTCTAAAGGTGAATTATAATTTGTACAGGCTTTTAATAAAAATCATAGACATGGTTTTTTTTTTGTAAATTGTTACATCGTTTTTAGATAATTGTATGATGAAATTTATTTTTAACTTAATTTATAAACAAAAATTAAATAAAAATAATAGTACCACATTAATTTTATACATAAACGAAAAATTTCAAATAATTGAAATAATCAACTAGTTAGCAACAGTTTTAATAACAAGTCTAATCTTCGTATTATTTGCCTAAGGGTAGCAGCATATATTTGCATACTCAGAATAATTCCGATTAAAATAATTATCACTGAAACGCTCAAGTTGTTGCCTAGAAACGATATGTTGGAGACTTATATTGAATGCCAAAAAGTGGCGACATGTGCATCGCGAAGATACAGATACATTTTTTTGTTCATTTACACTGAGTTTCCATCTAATTGTTACAATAATTATTAGGGATCGGTACCCAGAGCGACGACACCCGGATTATTGATCATTTCTGCGTATTTACAATACATTTTCACAATTCGGAAGTGTAATAGGAAATCAGCCAATAACCGACGTGAAGCCAATTACCAATGAAGAAATTTCGTAAACTACTTTACTTCATTTGCAAGAAAACCCAGGTATATCAGCTACACAACTAGCTTCAGTAACCGATATTTCAAATAGAAGTGTTCGCAGAATAATGAAGATGTATCATTATAAGCCTTACCGGTGTCATTTTGTCCAAGGCCTCAGAGATGGCGACTATGTGAGCCGCTTAGTGTTTTCGTTTTGGGTGAATGAAACTTTAAATATAGATCATAAAACTTTAAGCTATATCCTTTGGACGGATGAGTCAAAGTTCACAAATAATGGTGTGTTGAATAAGCATAACAGTGTAAGATGGGCAACGGAAAAGCTACACTGGGTCTTTTCGAGGAACCACCAAACTGAATATAAAACCAACGTATGGTGTGGGCTATTAGATAATAGATTGATGGGGCCCGTATTTTTTGAAGAAAATTTAGACGGGACGACTTACCTCAATCACCTAAACACCCATCTGGACGATTGGTTGGATGATGTTCCACTGAATGCCCAACCTAGGATTATTTTTCAGCACGATGGATGTCCAGCTCACAACAGCAGGATAGTTGTGGACTATTTGGACCAAGTTTTTGGTACTAATTATATAGGTACAAATCCCCAAATGCGATTACATGCAATGTCCCTAGATTTGACTCCCATGGACTATTTTTTTGGGGCTACATCAAGGACCAAGTATATTCAGCTTTTGGCATAAATCCTGTAGTTAGCGTTCACAATCTACAACAACGGATATTAGATGCATGTCGGAATGTTGATCGGGAGATGATCCATGCTGCTACGCATAGACAAATTATGGAAAGATTAGAACTTTGCGTTCAGCAAGGGGGAACGTGATCGAGCATCTGATTTGAGATTTGTTATTAAAACTGTTATTTTAATACATTCTTGATTCTTTCGTTTATGTATTAAATTAATATGGTACTATTATTTTTATTTAATGTTTGTTGTTTATAAATTAAGTTAACAATAAATTTCACCATACAATTATCTAAAAACGATGTAACAATTTACAAAAAAAAGCCATATCTATGATTTTTATGAAACGCCTGTACAAATTATAATTCACCTTTAGAAAGAAGAAATCCCAGGCGTTTACAAATGATCCATCAGTTTGTGTTGATCCAGTCAATTAAACCCCAGCAAATATGGTATTGGGAGAAAGCTTACTAAACCTGCTATCTGATGCCGTAGTCATATACAGGCTGTTCCATTTGAAATTTACGAGAAAAATTGAGCTTTGTAAAATGTGACACCCTGTATAAGTGGATATTTCCGCAAACTATATAACCACATTTTATTATGCTACATTGAGTCCAGAGTCATGGTAATACCAGACCTTGACAGGTTTTGCGACGACATGGCAGCACTGTCGTGTTGAATCGGAATAAAATTTCGGACAAACAATTGAATAACTTCTAAACCGTTGATCCCAGGCCCCTATTGTTCGGCATCATTTTACTCAACATGAAGTGCTTTACCAAAAAATAAAATAAAATATAGGGTGTCCCATTTAAAAAAATACAAGTTTGGTGTGGCACAGGGAAACTGATCACTCTGTATAAATGAAACTAATTTCCGGTTATGCGAAACACTGGTATATCCATGGATACCAAATTTGACATTTATAGGTAGAGCAGTTGTGAAGATAATTATGTGATCCTCTAAACTTGCCGGACCCTGTATATATATATATATATATATATATATATATATATATATATATATATATATATATATATATATATATATATATATATATATAGGTACATCTAAAAATTGAACCGGCATATGTATTCAAGGGGGCCTAGTTCACGCTCATCTGAAGAATTTTTTTCAAAATTCAAAAGTCGCGATCCCATTAGTTAATTTTTTCTACGAAAATTAACTAAAAAGGGGTTGTTGGACAGTGGTATTAACCGCTTCCGTTGGTCGCCTCTTACGACCTGTAGAATATTTTTTATACATATCGTTTTGAAGTTTCCCGAGCCCACAGGGACCTTTAATTTTTAACTAAGCATTTCGTAGGAATACTGTTCGCTACCAGACCGCACTTGCTGCATCTGGACTATTTATTTTGTGTGGGGAGCCTGTTATTTATTTGTTATTATTAAATGCACTTTCTCCACTGTTTTGGCTTTTGTTACACAATTCTCTTATTACGCTTTTCAGGATATCATAACGGTATCTGGATATTATGTAAATACATCATTTACATTAATTTTAAGTAGGTGAAGCATTTAATTGTGACCTTCGCAACAACTTATTCGTTCGTGTCCGGTGTCGAGATTGAGATTATTTAGTTACAGTTGCTAGCTTTGTGTTCGTTGATGCTCTTGATTGTTCTTCTTAAACATGATTTAATGTTTCTTCGTTTTAAATTAAAATTGATTTTGATACGATCAAAACAAATCAGTAGAACCCTTTCGACTTATTTACCACGATTGAAAGTTTGAGAAAAGGAAACAGAAGGTGAGATTTAATTTTGTTTCGCACACTTACATTACCTTAGTTATTTATATCAGTCTGTTACAACATAACCCTATATTGATGTATATGTTGCATATATAAGCCTATTATAATATTGTTTCCAGCTATTATTTTCTATAAGGTACAGTACAACTGCACAAATTCTTTGAGTTAACAATTTTCTGAACTATAGAAGTAGTCAATCAAATCAACAATAAGTAAATAAACCTTAATTAACCCATATAACTGTATAAATTAATAACAATAATAGGTACCATATTCGTACTAAATTATACAGGGTGAGTCAGTCTATAGTAGTAGGAATTTAGCAATGGATATAAGACCTAATTCTAAGACGAAAAGTGTATATAAACATATGTCGTGAAAGGCTTCGTCTATTGAGATACAGGGTGATTAAAGGTGTCATCTGACGTTGATTTTGATCAATTATTTCCGAAACGTTTTGAGATAAAAAGCTGATTTTTGGTAGCCGCTCCTAACTTTTCTAGGTCAATAACACAGAAATTAAGGAGACATTGAAATCTGCGCATAAAAGTGCCTGCGTGGGTTGAGGTAAATAAAATGTTGAATAATTTGTTTCTCGATTGACTTTTTAGTGAATTTTCTTAAAAAAATTCACTAATGAGGAGATCCCGACTTTTGAATTTTGAAAAATTTTCTTCAAATGAGCGCTAATTAGGCCCCCCAGAACACATATCCGGGGTCAGTGTCAATTTTTATATGTTTATATATATATATATATATATATATATATATATATATATATATATATATATATATATATATATATATATATATATATATATGTATATGTATATGTATCACACCGATAACTCAAAAAATAATGGGCCGATTTTGATTAAATTTGGTGAATAAATTCCTTTTGCAAATGGCTTGGGTAAGTTCGTTAGCCAGAAAAATCTGCCCAGGTTTTCCTGGAAAATGTTGTTTTCTTTCGAAAAAAAAAAATTATATCTCCGGAATTAACAAAGTAAGGGCAACCAAATTTTGTACGCGGGTTTATATCCATATAGGTAAGTTACCTACCAAAATTTAGCTATGTAGATTAAAAGAGAAAAAAGTTATAGGCATTTAAAGAAAAATAAATTGGGGTTTTCCTCAAAACGTCAAAGTTGTGATTTAAAACGTCAAAATCGGCAACATTTAGGCAAATAACTTGAATCTAATACGTGCTATGGAAATCAAATGTCCCAAGAAGAATGTTTTACAAACCCTGAAGTCTTAGTTTCAGTCGTAATTGTCCTTCATTTTACTAAAATGTTTCCAGAAAATTCTTTTAAAATAGACCCTTTCTCTGATGCTTGGCAGTAGTCTTAGCTATAGAGTTTATCGTTTAATGGTATATAATTTTTGTCGAATTTTCGTAAAAAATCAATAAAGCTCAATATATCCGTTATTATACAAGATATGAAAAAAAATTGTATATATTAATTATAGGCTGTCTTGAGCTACACCTTTAAAAAAATATTTCTACAATCACAGAGTGGCCCATAAGTCGTTGGTGATACAAATTTTCTTTCTTTTTTTTTAATCAAACACGCCTTATGTTATTGAATTTTTGCATTTTCCATCGAAATATAATGCATGTTTGTAAGAAAAGAAATTCTGGATGCAGCAAGTGCGTTATGGTAGCGAATTTTGATCAAATGCTTCATATTTGAATAGCCCAATTTGCTATTAACCTATAAGGTTGACCAAGAAAATAGTTTTTCCGGGAACACTTTAAGTTTACTTTTGGAAATGTTTCTACATTTTCACACAATAAAGTTATTTTTATGAAACATGGCACATTGTTTTTACTATATAGGTTATACTGGTAACCAAAATTGATGCCTGCTTTCTTAAAAAGAAAACACACATATTTGCAATAAAAACATTTTTATAAAAATTCACTACCATAACGCACTTGCTGCGACCAGAGTTTTTTCATTTTTGACACCAACAAATTATATTTCAGATATTTTTACATAAAAAGAACATTCTTATCTTAGGTCGCTAGCATGCACCGTTTACGAGAAAAATGAACTTACATAATTCTAAACATATTAAGTCTTACATTAATGATAATCCTCAATCAGGCAACTTGCAGCAGATCATGATGTGTCTGAAGATCAATAAGGAAAATATTAAATCAGTCTAATGCACAATAAGCCAAAGGATGCAGTCCTATCGGGGCGGCAAAGACGCGGACGGGCCCGGAGGGAGAAAAAAATCAGTCTAAGCATCATCTCGATATAAACCACATGCAGTTCGTCAACTTTTAGAAGACGATTTCGATCGCAGGTTCCAATTTGCAGAAATTATGATGGAGATAACTGATGCTAATCAAAATTTTGGAAGAAACGTTGTTTCTTCAGACGAAGCCACATTTGTGTTAGATGGTTCCTTAAACAGGTATAACTGTAGATACTGGCACCATGCTAATCTACATGTCAACATAGAAATTTACACGCAATTTCCAGAAAAACTAACTTAACGTTTGGTGTGGAATATTGGACGGAAACGTCATCGACCTGTTCTTCATACATGGCACATTAACATTTGTGGGTTACTTGGAACTATTACAAAATCAAATTATACCCAAAAATTAAAAAAGTCAGGGCGCAGCAGGTGCGTTATGGTAGCGAATTTTCATTAAATGCTTCAAATTGGAATGACTCAATATTCTATACATCTAGAAAGTTAAATTTTGGAATGTAGTAAGGTCTTTCCCAAGGCAACAGAGCCACCAAATGTCATCAATATAGCTTGGTACTTTTTGGATATAAACATTTTTTTCAAAAGAAAACTCAAAATTTTCCCGGAAAGCCTTGTCAGATTTTCCTAGCTAACAAACTCATCCAAGCTATTAATAAAAGAAAGAATCTTGCCGAGTTTCATCAAAATGAGTTAATAACTTTTTGAGTTATCGTGTGGATACGTATATATATATATATATATATATATATATATATATATATATATATATATATATAGATATAGATATATATATATATATATATATATATATATATATATATATATATATATATATATATATATATATATATATATATATATATATATAAGGCCAGAGTTGAAAAGGTCAAAGCTCACAAAAAGCTTCTGCACAATCCCAGTCAAGAAAACCGTCAAGCATTTAACGACGCAAGAAACCGCTATGTCATTCTTTCTGAGGCAAAAAACTCGTTTAATAACCACATCAAAAACAAAGTCCTCTCAAGCTCCAACGGCAGCAAACCTTCTGGAATCTTGCTAAATCCATTGGGAATAATTTCTGCAAGAGGACGTTCCCACCTCTTGTTTCAGGGGTGAAATTGTTTCTACCGCCCTGGGCAAGGCTGAACTTTTTGCCTCGTTGTTCGCCGACAATTCTACTCTCAACCTACCTCCAAATGTTCAACCACCAACAGTCCCCAACGTCGCGCATAAACTGACTGATATCATTTTCAAAACTAAAAAGGTACGAAAGATGCTCTCTTCTCTTAATACAAGGAAAGCCTCTGGCCTTGACGAGATCCCAGCAATTGTTCTCAAAAATGCGCACCAGAACTTGCTCCTGTCCTGACTCGTCTGTTTCAGACATCTTACAATAGAGGCATATTTCCTAGTAACTGGATAACTGCTCGAGTACAACCCGTCCCCAAGAAAGGATCCAAAGCGCTTTCTAGCAACTACAAGCCTATTTCTCTCCTTTCAGTGGTCTCTAAAGTGATGGAAAAGTATATAAACACCGAATTGATAAAATTTCTTGAAAACACAATCTAATCCACGACAGGCAGTATGGATTCCGTCAGCGCAGATCAACTGCCGACCTCCATTCCTTTGTCACCCATTCTTGGAGCAAGTTTATGGAACTACACGGTGAATCCTAGATTGTCGCTCTAAAAATATCCAAATCATTCGACCACGTCTGGCACGCAGCGCTGCTTAATAAGCTTCCGACCTATGACCCAGCACCAAAGCTCTGTACTCTGACAGCAAATTTTCTCTCCAACCGAAGCATTTCTGTTGTCGTGGATGGCCATTCCTCTAAACTGTATCCAATTAATGCAGGAGCCCCTCAAGGTTTAGATTTAGCCCCTACTTTGTTTCTTCTCAACATCAATGAACTCCTCTCTAGCACATCCAACCCAGTTCACAGTTACGCGGATGACAGCACCCTCCACTCAAACCCCTAGAATCCATATCATTCAGTTTTTATCTGTTTACATATATACATGGTGACGCATTTCTACGGTAAGGCTCAATATAATTGTTATACAAGAGAAGAGAAATAATTGTATACGTTAATTATAGTGTGTCTTGAGCTGTATCTTATAAAATTGTTTTGACAATCACAGGGTGGTCCATAAGTCGTTGGTGATCCCTACAATTTTTTTTCGAACATCCTTATATTATTGCATTTTTGCATTTTTTATCGAAATATGATGCATGTGTGTAAGAAGAAAATCGAGACGCAGGAAGTACGTTTTGGTAGCAAGTTTTCATTAAATGCTTCAAATTTCAATAACTCAATTTGCTATTAACGTAAGGTTTGTTGGCTAGAAAACCAGTTTTCTCGGGAACATTTAAAGTTTATTTTCGGAAAATTTTTGCACATATATAGGCTCTACCGGTAACCAGATTGATGTCTGTTTGTATTAGAGAGACATATTTGCTATTACAAACCTTTTTTATGAAAAATTCACTGCCATAACGCACTTGCTGCGCCCAGACTTTTTTTACCTCGAAACATCAAACTGGCGTCAAATTAGTGATATTTAAACATAGATTCTGATACAAATTAATATTAGAAGAAGTATGTTTAACAAGGCCTGAAATCTTTATTTCAAGCGATTTTATTCCAAATTTGGCGCTAAACTATTTGCAGAAAATTCATATGAAACAGACCGGTGCCGCGACGTGTTAAAACTTTAGAGTGTTATATTTTTTAGTTAAAAAAATTAATTAAAAAAATCCCCTCTCTTTAGTTAATCAATCGGTAAGCGGACAAACTATATATATATATATATATATATATATATATATATATATATATATATATATATATATATATATATATATGTATATATATATATATATATATATATATATATATATATATATATATATATATATATATATGTAGTAGTAGTAGTAGTAGTAGTAGTAGTAGAGGTTTGGAGGCACCAACTGCGTTTTGGTAGCGCATTTTCGTAAACTTATTTTTCTAGTTGTAATATTTTAAAATACCGAAAAAATTTAATTTCGGTAAGTAACAGGATTTATAAATGCAACCTCTATACCAAATTTCAGCAAACCAACTTATTTTCGAAGATACAGTTTTTTAATTTAATTTTTTGTTGGAATTCTTTATTTGAAAGATTTTGATGAAAATTCGCTGCCATAACGCACTTGCTGCATCCAAATTTTTTTCTTTATTACATATTATTAATTTGCTAAAAATATTGGTGAATTTTTGTAAAAAATATTTTGTAGCGAATTTTCGTAGCCATTTGTTTAATAAACTCATAAAAATTACACTAAAATAGGCTAAAAAGCTTTATTGTAATTTTTTGCGCATTTCCGTGGAAAAACTTTTCTGCGATTTGTTGTATTTTTTGTAGAAGATTTTTTTACGGATATTTCGATTGGGTGGCAAACGAACTTATCTAAGCTAATGAGTGCAGATTGGAACCTATGATGAGCACTGATAAGTATAATTTGGAGAACCCAGTTCATCACAATACAGTTTTTATACCTGACGCTCATCCAACGACGACGCTAACTTCGTTAGCGAAACGATCGTCGGCTCTAAAAACTGTATTGTGATGATTTGGGTTTTCCAAATTGTACTTATCTTATCTAAGCTATTTACAAAAGGAAAGTACCTGCCAAATTTATAATTTTACATTCGTTAATCGCTCGGATGAGCTTGTTAGCCAATCAAATTAAACAGATTTAAAAAAAAATCAAAACATTTATATTTTCTAAATTAATTATTTTCTTATTTTTCGGGATTTAAAATATTTTCATTTCGTCCTAATGCACTTGATGCGTCACGACTTTTTAAAATAATTTTACAATGGTCATAGCTCGCTTTGATTTATAAACGAATCTGAAATGAGCAGGAATGCTAAACCTTTCCAGATTGGCGATAGTGAGAACCGATTTTAGAACACACTGTATAATTATATAGAACAACACATATAGTTACATGCGTATATTGTGAAATAAAATGTCTGATTATATATCAAATCTAATTTTGGCTCACAGCGCAACTAATTCTTAGTTAACCTACATTATATGTCAGCCAAAAATATATTTCTATTTATTTTTATTCTGACTACCAACACTAGGAAACCAAGGAAAATTAACCAAAGTGTATCAATAACTTGTGATGGTTCTTTAAATCCATAAAATTGCCGGGGTAATTACCTTATATAACATGATTTTTCAATTTCCCAACAAACGTAACTTAAAATTACATTGACCATTATTTCTGGTGGTATAATATCTCTAAATTATAGAAATCGTACATACTTTTCTTGCATTATTCTTATATGATTGGACGAACTGTGTGTATTGTTGTTTATACACAAACAATGGATTTACCATACATTATTGAAGAATTCATATAATTAAAAAAATACACCACAACAATGCAAAACCAAGCAGCGTTACATCCTAGTTTATTGCATATAAAACAGTTTTAGTACATGGTTAGACGTCTAAACAACAAAATATAATAATGTATGTTTGTATAAGCAATCCCTTATTGTTCAAAAATAATTTATTAAATGTTTGCTTTGTCATTTCAGATGACGTCGATTGTGAATCTGACAGAGAAATAGCTTGTCCAGCAAAACGTAGAAAGCAAGATAATTTTATAAATATCGCAATACCCACCGAAGATGATGTTCAGTCCTTAAGCCGATCAAGTAGTCTGCTTCAGTTCGAAACCCTCGAAAAACAGTGCCAAGAAACGTGTAGCAGTTCTCCCAGCATTTTCTCCCAATTCAGTTTTGACTCTTTAGAAAATCACAGGAAACATGACGTCAGTCCGGATAGTTTAGATAGAGTGGTACATAGCGATAGTGATCAGGAAATAGATTATTACAAAAATTTAACTATTGACATTCCAAGAAAAAAGACTAACAAAAGCAGAGATTCCTTGTTATGCAATAACACAAGGTACAGCGGCTCAGAGAGCAGTGATAGCGATGGGACTTTAGACGCATCCAGATCTTATGATAACTTGAAAACATGGCGAAGCTTTGACAGTTTACCTATAACGAGCACGTCTAATAATAGAAGCAAAGACAAAGTATCCGCTGAAAACTTAAGTGAAGACAGCGGTTACAGCGACCACCTATGCGGAAACGTTAAACACAAATCTAGCAGTCTACACAAATTAGATAAAGTAGAGGAGACCATCCGAAAATACGACGATACTTCCAGAAATAGAGCGAACATGAAAAATCAGAATAATCCGGATTCTTTTAGATTTAGCAGGAGAGACACCAGAGTTAAACGTTCTGTAGAATTTTCTGCATACGATGGCGAAGTCGACATAGTCGCGAATTTCGCAAGTCATTTTGGAACAAGCTACCACGACCTCAGCGTTTTTGATAAGTACGAACCTCTCGAGACGTACATCAGAAGTCCACTAATTGATCGCTTCGTTAAGAATAAAAAGCGTTCAAATGCTGCCACCACCGCCACAGATATAGTCCCTCTTACTAAAATAATAAATATAGAAAAGGCGTCGGAATGTGGACGACCGTCTAAATATAATTGCGCGTCCGCGAGTGAACCGAACTTGCTTCAAGCAGTTAGTCGCTCAGAACATCCTACAGACAAGTGCTCTTATTCTCATCACACCTCATCTTCCAGACAGACTAATTTGCTCGAGAGTAATTTCAGTGTGTGTAGTGTCCCTAAGGATCTTAACTTAATAGGTAAAAGTGACGTAAGTGATACGTGGTCTTTTACTGCTCCCCCAGAGGGCATCAACTCAGTAGCTGAAAAGAACTTTGATCTAGCCGATTTAACAACAGTAACTCCAGCAGAAAGTGACGATACCATTAGTGATGAGTTTCTGAAAAATGTTATCACAAAACTAGAGTGTGAAATTGCTGAACGACTAAACGAAGAAGACAACGAAAACTTTGAGATAAAAGAAATATCTTTATTTAATTCAACCACCATGAAACCTTTTAAACGGGAAGGTAGTTATGCTGAAGCCATGGCGAATCGAGTAGATTTAAGTGACGATGAGACAAGTCTAACCTATAAACCGAAACCAAAAACAAATGTAGAAGCGTTCGACAGGAAAGTACTAAAAGCAATTTCAGAAACTAGTTTACAAAGTATTCATAATAGCAGAACAAATTTGAATATCGATATAGAAACATTACAGCAAGTATTAATGACACGTCCCATGCCTTCTGCATATCCTGTGCCATCTAGAAAACAAAACAGAAATAATATTGCTAAAAGTACACCTAACTTAAATATTCACAATAAACCTAACATGGATAATGACGATAGATTTAAACAAGATGAGCGTCGCAGTTCAGCGGTTGATATACATCGAAAGAGTTCATTAATAAATCACAGTACAAGCAACAGCGGCGTTTCAGACTCGGATGATAAAACATTTACTTCCATAAAGTCATTTTCTGGGTCAGCAAGCTCTAAAGGAGTTCATTTCAGTCCAGTAATTAACGAAGTGAACTGGCAGGACGACGACATTTCCACAGCAACCCCTGAAAGGGAGTCAAGTTACAGTCTACAAAGCACTCCTGAAAAAGAACGTTCCCCGCAGTTAGACAGGGCACGTTCAGTGACTCCAGAAAGGGAACTTGCACCATCACTGATGCATCCCATGTCGCTGAAAACAAGCAATGTGTCAGTGAGTCAACCAGATCTTATAGAAACCGAAGTGAAAGAGTTCGTGCACACTCTGAAACAATTGAGCCGAGACATGTCAAAGAGCCAGCCGGAAGTTTCACACCAGGGGATGAAGCGGCGAGGAAGTCAATTGATAAAGAAAGACAAGGACGGTTGTGTTATCAAGGCCTACGTTGACACCGATGGCATCCAGTACAAGCACACCCATCTGGAGCTAGACACTGTTTACAAAGCCCCCACCGCGTCAAGTCACGTGGGTAGTGAAGCCGAGCGGCACCGTGGTCCTCACACTGCTGGTAGCACCAGTAACATTAGCATAGCTAGTGGTGAAAGTAGTCGGAGAGTGGCACAAGCCGGGCCTGCTATGGAGACGCATCCAGCGTCTCGGAAAGACAAGCGCGCCGGAAAGCTCGGCGGCTTCTTCCAGCGACTCGCGAGCTTCAGATTTTCCCTCAGGAAGGCTACAGATGAAAAAGCTAAGTTAAAGAAAAAATCTGTTAACACAAATAATTTAACGCTTCTTCAGCCAGATCAACGTTACGCTACGAAAGAAGACTATATTTACATCCCGCTGAAGGGTCCGATTGAAAATAACAATCGCAGCAACAAGCAAAGTGAACAGCAGAGTGGCGCGAAGCCAAAGCGCGGCGGTGGTAGCAACGCATCTGGTGGCGGCGAAAGAAGTGGTGTAACATCTTCTAGTGGAGTAAGCAACAGTAGTAGCGGTGTATGTGTGAGTGGTAAGCCGCCGTTGCCGAGGGTGGTGGGCGCAAGCGTCAAGCGTGAAGGTGGCAGCGCGCAAGGCATCAGCGGCGGCGGCTGTGGCAGCGGTAATGGCCCGGTGCAGAGTGTGGAGCGGCAACGGCGGAGGACTATTGATTTGGTAGGGCCCCGGCCCATGGAGCCCATGGGGCTGATAGAAACGGACCTCGATACGGAGGTGACGGTCATCACCAGCGGGCCTCACTGCAAGACACGCTCCCTGCTCGACCTAGGTTCGGAGCCGAGGCGCGGCCTCTCTCTTGCCGCCGGCGTCGCCGGATCACAAGGAGCGGCGCATCCACAGCCCTCCCGCCCCCACAAGTCCATGGAGTTCCTGCTTGACAAGCAAAACCTCAAGGTCGTCGAGGTGAGTACACCACACACTACTCTTATACAATTACACTTTCCTCTGCGTCTATCTCTTTCTCCCTTTCCCCTTCTGATTGTCTTTGTTGTGCCGGATGTCGCAATATATAATACGGTACGGTGCAGTGGTATGTTTACTAGCCTGGGGGACGAGGCCTAAGGGTCGCTGTTTGTTCGTCCTTGCAGCGCAGATGCACCCAAAGTTGTGCGTGCCCTAGATATCGCAGATCGCAGTGTTCAGTGTGTTTTATGCTGAGGAATGGGCACCAAGCCGTATTATCAACGCGATCAATAAACGTACCTTTACTTTGAACCAGTGTCGTGTACAAGAAACTGTCACAAGTGATCAGGTTCAAATATTATGTAATACACCTTTCATAAATTTTGCATATAGTAAAATAATTGGTAAAAAAGAGCGTGAGGGGCTAATATTCCCCTATCTAAAATATGGATATAATCAAGATATGCTTTTCAATTTCACTTGAAAATAAATTTGTTTATGAAACGCTCATATAATCTCTAGAGATCGTATACAAAATCAATGTACAACTTATTTATTTTCATAAGTACCCTCTGAAGAACCCAACTCACCATAACACATTTTTAAAGACCTTGAATTCGTTTTGCTAACAAGGTTACCGTCATCAGAGGATGTATAACATATTCGTGTTTAGACGTCAACTTTGTTAGTGAAACGAGTCGGGCCTTTAAAAGTGTGTTGTAGTGAATCCGGTTCTCCAAAGTATACCTATCAGTGCTCATTACAAGTTCCAATCTTCACCTAGTTATTTATTTTGATAATTTAGAAGGTGACGTGCCATTTGGTGGAAATACACTTTATAAGTAAATTACACATAAAACAATTATTCATTGACTTATAAAGGTTGGAACCTGTGGTGAGCACTGATAAGTACATTTTTAGGGTACCCAATTCACCACAACACATTTTTAAAACTTGAGGATCGTTTCACTAGCAACGTTACCGTCATCATGGGGCTGAATAATCTTTTTTTGTTCATCCCTTTAATGACGGTAACGTTGTTAGCGAAACGATCGTCAGATCTTAAAACTTGTGGTGAGTTGGGTTCTCCAAAGTGTAATTATGAATTGTTCATTGTAATTGTTGCCCTAGCTTGCTGAAACCATTACATACTAAATATAGACGAAGAGACTTTTTCTCTGGCTTCACCAATGCTTGTTATCTTCTCTGCGACCGGTTTCGCCTTTTATACGGCATTGTCGGACAGCAAAAATTATGATTATTTAGGATTATAATTGTTATAGTTTTCATTGTTATGGTTAATTAATTTTATTTTCATGTTAAATATTGACATAATTAAGAAAGACATTTTAGGGGCGTAATCTTTCATTTTAATTAAATTTAAAAGTAATTTTGGCACAAAATGTAGCAGCGGATTTTGTTTATAATTGTTGTGGTCGAGTATAAATGTTTTCATTATGTCAGAGTGGCAATTTGCAAATTTTGGTCTAGAAACCTTCATAATGCTTCAAAATTACAGCGCAAATTGTTTTTTTGTTATAAAATGATAAGGAACATTTAAGGGTGTATGGTGTACATTGATTTCATTAAAATATTCTAGATGTTTTGTAAATTGTAAAGTAATATCAACGCCAAGAGGGTTTTGAGTTGCTTCAGTTTTGCATTTATTTAACGTTAAATCGCGTTAATCACATCCAACAAGAAATTATTGCAATATTAGTTTGACAGTTCCCTAATTTATTTCGTTTCATAAAATCATAGCCTGCTACCTATTACTGGCAAGCCTTTTCCAACGCGACTATTGTTACACTCGTATAACAATTACGGGGGAAGCAATGTTATTTTTTAGATTTAAAGACGTAAATCCTCCTAACTTTCCACAGGATGCGAAGTAAACTTCATATTCTGACACAAAATAGTGCAAAGGTATACTGTGAACTAATTTTGGTTCAGTTTTCTCTACAAGAAATTTAAGAACTAAACAATTTATAAACGTACTTCAACAGCTTGTAACTTGAGAACAAAAAGCGATCGGATATTAATGTATAGGAACTTTTTTTTTGTATTTTTTGGTCCTCTATCGCGTGGTGCATAGTTTGTTCTAAGGCACACTGTATAACAATTTTCTCCTGCCTGACGATGCCGTAGAAGGTGAAATACGTTGCAAGCAAGAAACAATAATGTGTGATCCCAGGAAAAAAGTCTCTGCGTCCGTATTTAAACAATTTTTCAAAACATTTATTTAAATCTACTAGATCGATGTTCTGTATAATAATTTACGATGATTTTACCGTTTAAAAAGTTTTCATGAAAATGAAAAATGGTTATTTACCAGGTGAGTTAGTTGATACATGCACTCATAGAGTAAAATTTTTTAGAACCTGTGATGAGCACTAATTGGTACACTTAATTAAAATCCACTTGGTCGCAACTGTGTTTTCATACATGACGGTCGTTTATTAACGATGTTAACTTAGCAGGGGATAAATTGATTCCATCCTCCGATGAAGCTAACTTTGTTAACGAAATGAACGTCAGGAGTTAAAAACGCGGTTGTGGTTTAGTGGGTCTTACCTAAATCTATTTACACACAATCGTGTTTAATACAGATCAATATTGACAGGACCAGAATTACATTTTACAAATTTAAAATAATGATCATGTGACCTGACATCATCATCGCAATCTAAGGGCGATGTCGCCCTGCCATCGCAACCATCAGTCTCTGTCTCAAGCCAAATCTTTTCATTTCATTGCAGCTTCCGCACTTGAATTGTGTCCTCTTCCCTTTTTTCCAAGTTTGTGTCCCTCAAATAATGTTGTCGGGAAATGTATGTCTCAAGATATGTTTAATAAATGTTGCCATCCTCCTCTCATTTGTTTTTTCACAAGCATTTTTCTGCTAGGGCACTTTTATCGCGTTTCTATCGGTGTCCCTTGTCTTTTCTGTTGTCGCTATTTCCAGCTTTCAAAAACTTCTGTCCTCTTCATGCCATACTTATTCATAATCGATATTTCCACCGAATACATTATAACATATCATACGTATGACTTGATAAACCTCTTCCTCAGGTCCAAGTTAGAATGCTTGTTAGTGAGAAGAGTACTTTACTTTGTTTATTGAATCGCTGGTTTCTCTTTCAGTTAGTTGGTACATTAACTTTTGTATGTAATAATACTTCAAAGGTACGTAAACATTTCTAATTGTACAAATTGTTGGCCGGTTTACCTTTATATCCATTTCCGCAGTCCTATCATTACTTACATTCATTATTTTGTTTTCGTTGTGTTGATTTTTAAATACTCAACATTCTTTTTCCGTTTCTGCTCTCAGCGCTATATCATCTTCCTACCTTCTGTAAAGAAAGTGGGGTCCGTTTATTTAGATTTCTGCTGTCTTTTCCTTCAGCCTATTTATTAAATTTCATATCTGTCAATATCTATGGTACTTTGATTTTTGTATGGATTAAGAATAATGCGCCTATCCTTTCAATCTAATCTAGCTGTCTTTGCGGACTTGATAGCTGATTATAGAAACTTTTCTCTTAGTCCAACGATACCTACAAACAACTTTTCTCGATGGTCCTGAAAATGCCAACTCCAACACTAAGCGAAGTTAAGCGGGTCTGAACTGTTATAAACGATATATTTTACATACAACTCTCTCTCTCATTTTATATATATATATATATATATATATATATATATATATATATATATATATATATATATATATATATATATATATATATATATATATATATATATATATATATGCAGGGAGGCCATGAAAACGAAACAGGCGCGTTTCAGGGAACTAACCGTGATTTTTCTGAAAATCGCTTAAAGACGTGAATTTTGCTTTCAAGGGGGAAGACTTTTAGGCTTGTTTTCAACATCGCCACACACCCTTAAGGGTTGGTGCGATCCACCACTAAAATCGTAAATGACAAGGGTGGTCAAATAGCACATCATTTTAGACATCATTAATAGACCTAGTGTAAATCTCTTTCCAATGGAGTCTTATTTTTTAATTTAAAGCAGTGGGGTCCTAAAAAATTGAATCCTAAAGATAAGAAGGGTTTTGTTTAATTTGCTACAAATATCGTCGCGTTTTGTTGATTAATTTATCTGATTATCACTTACGAAAAAGTGAGACTTGATAATTTTTTAAATTTTTACTCATAGTGATTAAATATTGCTCTTCGGTTTCTTTATTTCTGAATAAACTAGGATACGAGTGATTTTTATTTTATTTGTCCATCAGGTTATTGTTGCTTTTAGTTATTTAATTAAATGGTTTACTCGATTTTACAGTGGGTGGAAATGATTTCACTGCAAATAATCAATATACTAATACAAGAGGAGAATCATTTAATCACCATTTGTGAATCGAAAGTATGTTTTCGAGTTAGTGGCAAACTTTCAAGAGACCGGGTCTGTTTCTAATAAAATGCGAGGCGTTGAAAGAAATGAAGCGGTAGAAGTTGATCGTGTTGCTTTGAATCCCAGGACGAGTACGATGCAACTGGCAAGTGAATCTGGTTCAAGCAAACTGCAATTCAAAACATTTTGAAGCGCCATAAATTCCACCCATACAAAATCCATCTTGCACACGAACGAAACGAAGATGACTTTGACCGCCGTCGGGACTTTCGTAAAGTGATAAGTGAACCAGTGGTAAATATCCGAATTTTGTTTTTAATACTTGCTTTTCAGATGAGTGTTCGTTTTTAATAAACGGTGAATCGTCATTATTGTTGCTATTGGGCCGATTTTAATGCCAGATTATTTCACGACATTCATACACAACACCTGGAAATATTCAATGTTTGGGTTGGATTTTTAGGTGACCATATTGTTGGTCCATTGTTCTTCCCTGGTAATCTGACTGAAGTCTACTTGAGTTGTTGCAAAACACAATTGATCCAATGTTGACTGACGCTGTCGAGAATGATGAGCATTATCTCCAAGACCAGTTGATATTTCAGCAGGACGAAGCTCTTTGACACTACATTTTGCTTGTTCGACAATATGTCGACCATAGATTTTCAAATCGGTGGGGTGGGAAAAGAGGGTCCATAGAATGGCCCGCACGGTTGTCAGATTTATAACCACTAGATTTATTTCTGTGGGGTCACATAAAAAGTAAAATTTATTCTAGTCAGCCCGATTATTTACAAGATTTACGTCAGCGTATCGTAAACGAAAGAGATTTATGCCAGCTGTAAAATGATAGGCTACTTGACCCCCCTTGTTATTTAAGATTTTAGAGGTGGATCGCACCACCGCTTATGGGTTGGTGTTGCGATGTTGAAAATAAGCCTAAAAGCCTTCTACTTAAAAACTAAATTTACCTCTTTGACCGATTTTTAACGAAGTCACGACAAGTGCCCTGAAACACGCCTCTTTCGTTTTCAAGTGGCCACCTCTATATATTATAGTTACTTATAAATTATTTTGTATTATAAGATGCATAAAAATATTATACATCTACCTGTAATTTACTTGTAAACCTAGTTTTGTCAAATCCTGGGATAAAGCATTGTTTCAGTAGAAATGAAATACCTTTAAGGTATAAATTACAAATAAAACTAATAAAAGAGGGGTTCTTTTATTGGTTTCAGCATGTCGAATCATTTTCTGTACTTAGAATTTAGTCATTTTTATTATTTAAAGGTTTATTTGTGTCTAACTGTTCGTCAAGTTTGACATTAATAGGGTTAATCACAATATATATATATATATATATATATATATATATATATATATATATATATATATATATATATATATATATATATATATATATATATATAAACATATGCTGTGGTTCAATGTGGCCGGATCGAAATTATATTTTGACCAAGGCAATTAAAAATGTGAAAAAAGCTTTGGTGTTTTTACTTAGCTCTGTTAAAATGTTATCTTACTGCATAGGTTCATTTGAGGCTGTTTGAGATGATCAGAAATGTGAAACTTGTCAACGGTAAAATGAAATAATATAATTTGGGTAATTTATAAGTGCATAAAATGATTTATGATCTCTACAAGCGAGCAATTCAATTAATTCGGATGTATTATCTCAATTAAGTATGCCAAAAATACATTAAGTTGTTATGAAAGAATTAAAAATCTAACGCTGGCATCATATTTATGAGGACGTATTAAATACTTGTTAGCCCATTATTGAAAAACAGGATTTTAAACTCAACAATTCAACATAATCTTGTCTTAATTGAACATATTTATTACAGCGAACCTGCGACGCCTTTAGATCTTTCAAACATTTTTCTTTTTACTCTGAAAATGAGCACTTCACAGCTTCCATTACCCTTTCGTTGTAAGAAAATTCAAGATCTTTTCAACTTCTTTAGTTGCTAGATCTGCTCAATAGAAGAGTTGTTCATATTGTTAGAACCAGAAATCACGAGTCCATGGCAACATGTGATTTGTGTGCAGCGGCATTGTCTTGCAAATATGAAAAATGCTTTCCTCGATCTTTTTCCGCAAGTTTATTACGTAAAATAATAATTTTTATTATTATATTACATACGCTAATCAAAATTTCCCTATTATCTCTTTGAACATTGATCACCAGATGTATTAAGCATCTCTTCGTAAATCTGTTTTTGTCTTGAACCCCTTAGATACAAGTACTTGATAATGGCTCGATACTCCAGATTTTCAGTTTTCATTATTTCCGTCGGCATTTTTTTTTAAATTTTGGCGTAAAATTTTGTCCATTGAAATGGTCAAGGTCAAGGCTAACGATTGCATATTAATACGCTCTCGATAATTTGGATGATTGGTAAAAATAACTAAATAAGCTGAAGCATCTCAAGTTTCTCTATCAAATTAATATGATATTCTATTGATTAGAAACACTTTTAAAAAAGAATGGTAATATTTTTTTACACAGGGAACTTTAAAGCTTTGTTGAAAAAAGTGAATGGATTTTTTCATTTTTCGAAAATTTTACAAAACTACCGATACGGAGAGCGCTTTAAAGTTTTGTTGAAAAAAAATGCATCGATTTTTTTCATTTTTCTTTTTTAGAAAATCTTAGATAACTACGGACGACACTAGGCTTGATACAGGAAGAAATAAGCTGCAAACTTAAAAAAAAGATACGCCAATTTATTCCATTCGTTGATGAGTGAGAGAGCTTTTCAGTTACAGGCAAATTTAGGTGTGTTACTAAGGTTATTTATTTCAAGTCTTTTTGTTACGTTTTGCTTCGAAGGACCGTAAATAAATTATGTTTGTTAATTTAAAGTTGTTATGAATGACTTTATTCACTGTTGCGTTGATTGGGTTAATTAATTTGTAACACCGTTGTTAAGGGTAGGTGACTTATTAATTGATACGCCGAAGTACACTATATACACTTATATTAACTGTACACAATATACATCTATCTCAACTGAGATATTTAATGCAACATCTTTAAGTTACGAGCTTAAGAACTAGAAGTAAATTGTTAAGTGTGAATAGAGAAAGAATGAATGTTATTGAATGAATACTATTCTGATGCAACAGAATGAGCTTATATGCTTAGGGGTGGTAGCTTACAGCGTTGTCACGTTGAGCAATACAGAACACTTTTGATCAAAGAAAAATAAAGTTATTCGAAATTAAAATAAAAATAATCCTCGACATCACTTCAGATTATGTAATGCAATATCTGCAATGTTGGATCAAGACAGATGACGGTACCTGTACTGCTATGCTATTTAAATAAATGGTAGATAAAAATCGAAATAATGGAAGTTACAAGTTGCAAGATGTCAGAATGTAGAACATTGTGAAATGTACGACAGGGACGCCGTCTGGCTGCGGAATCAGGTAGTGTGTCGTCATGACAGTTCTAGTTATCACAAAATGTTATAGATGGAGACTGTGTACAGTCAACTAACAATTTTGTAAATTGTCAGCTCTGGCCCATTTCTTTCCTAATACCGGGACAATGTTTAGTTTCAAAAGCGGTAAATTTTAACATACGACTGCAAGCGGCTTGATGGAATATAATTTTGAGTAAAATAGGAAATCAGTACGTCAGTAAATCATAATCTAAGAGCAGTGTTAACCCTCGGTTTTTAATGTTTTTTAATTGAGCCACGAAAACAGGACCCCATAGCCATTATTATTATTGTATAACCGGGGGAAATAACTAATGCATTATTTAGTGATAGTAACAGTATGCGCACTTTAAAGCGTATTTCTCCATTTCTCATATTGGATGTTTCAAACAGTTACTACTGAGGTTATTTAAAGAACACATTTTCTTTTAGTGAATTTTTATTTAAAAAAATTACTAATAGAGGTATCGATGGTGAGACTTTGCAAAATTTTTTTCAAATGAGCGCGAACTAGGACCCCTAGAACCCATATCCACGGTCAGTTTCAGTTTTTATATGTTTATATATATATATATATATATATATATATATATATATATATATATATATATATATATATATATATATATATATATATATATATATATATATATATATATATATATATATATATATATACTCGAAAAATAATTAACCGATTTCGAAGAAACTTGGCAAGTGCCTTATTGATGGCTTGGATGAGTTCGTTGGCCAGGAAAATCGGACAGCGTTTTCCGGGAAAATGTTGAGTTTTCTTTCGAAAAATGTTTTTCTCCAAAATTTACAAAGCTGTTTTAATGAAATTTAACGGATATGTTGCATTGGGAGAGGCCTTACTACGTACCAAAATTCAACTTTCTAAGTTTATAGAAAATTGAGTTATTTAAATTTTGAATTTTCTTTCGAAAAAAATTTTTTTCTCCGAAAATTACAAAGTTATTTTAATGAAATTTGGTGGATATCTTGCCTTAGGAAAGACCTTACTACTTACCAAAATTAAACTTTCTAAGTTTATATAAAATTGAATTATTCTTTAATAAAAAATCACTACCATAACGCACTAGCTGCGTCTCGAACCTTTTTTTTTCTCTTTAGAGAATGTTCGTAAAAAAAGATGTAATAGACAGTTAGTGACTTTCATACTTTACAAAATGTTCATCTTTTGAGGGCGTTTTAATAGAATTCGTGCGCCACTGAATAGAAATTCCACTGCGATTCATATGCTGATGCTGTATTTGGCAGCATACCCAGCTTGCCTTGCACAATCCACATCCCGAATGTTTAGTTGTTTGATGACACCGCCCGCCTCTAGCTCAACACACATCTAATGCCCCCACGACGTGCACGAGTTTTTATTTTAATCAGGTTACGTGCTTCTTTAACCATCATCCGACGGGCGTTGAAGTGTTCAAAATGCCTAGTTTAAATAGCTGGAAGGTCGGTTACCTTCAACCGGAAGTCGAGCTTTATCCTCCTTGACAATTCATTTGTTCATTCAGTTACTGATAATGCAATGCAATGATCCATGAGCACAATCCGTTAATTGTTTCATAAGAAAAGAGTCAAGTGATGAAGGTATCTGTTAAGATGGATACCTTTTGTTGGTAAATGATACAGTAAGTGAAGATGAATTAATAAGTAGATTCAATAATATTTTAAATAAAGTTTGTCGATACGAAAAACTCTGGACGCAGCAACTGCGTTATGGTAGTGAATTTTCATTAAACTGTTGTTATTGCAAATATGTGTGTTTTCTTTTTAAGAAAGCAGGCTTCAATTTTGGTTACCAGTATAACCTATATAGTAAAAACAATGTGCCATGTTTCATAAAAATAACTTTATTGTGTGAAAATGTACAACAATTTCCAAAAGTAAACTTAAAGTGTTGCCGGAAAAACTCATTTCTTGGTCAACCTTATAGGTTAATAGCAAATTGGGCTATTCAAATATGAAGCATTTGATCAAAATTCGCTACCATAACGCACTTGCTACATCCAGAATTTCTTTTCTTACAAACATGCATTATATTTCGATGGAAAATGCAAAAATGCAATAACATAAGCCGTGTTTGATTAAAAAAAAAGAAAATTTGTATCACCAACGACTTATGGGCCAGCCTGTGATTGTAGAAATATTTTTTAAGGTGTAGCCCAAGACACCCTATAATTAATATATAAAAAAAATTTCATATCTTGCATAATAACGGATATATTGAGCTTTATTGATTTTTTACGAAAATTCGACAAAAATTATGTACCATTAAACGATACACTCTATAGCTGACTACTGCCAAGCATCAGAGAAAGGGTCCATTTGAAATGAATTTTCTGGAAACATTTTAGTAAAATGAAGGACAATGACGGTTGAAAAAGACTTCAGGGGTTGTAAAACATCCTTCTTGAGACATTTGATTTCCATAGCATGTATTAGATTCAAGTTATTTGCCTAAATTTTGCCGATTTTGACGTTTTAAATCGCAACTTTGACGTTTTGAGGAAAACCCCAATTTATTTTTCTTTAAATGCCTACAACCTTTTTGTCTTTTGACCTACATAGCTAAATTTTGGTAGGTAACTTACCTATAAGGATTGGTTGCCCTTACTTTGTTAATTCCGGAGATATAAATTTTTTTCGAAAGAAAACACAAAATTTTCCGGGAAAACCTGGACAGATTTTCCTGGCTAACGAACTTATCTAAGCGATTTGCAAAAGGATTATTCAGCAAATTTAAACAAAACCGGCTTATTATTTTTTTGAGTTATCGGTGTGATACATATATATATATATATATATATATATATATATATATATATATATATATATATATATATATATATATATATATATAAATTGAAACTGACCCCGGATATGTGTTCTGGGGTGCCTAATTAGCGCTCATTTGAAGAAATTTTTTCAAAATTCAAAAGTCGGGATCTCCTCATTAGTGAATTTTTTTAAAGAAAATTCACTAAAAGGAGACCATTTTGTGACTGACTCAGGTAAGGATTTTAAAGTGTTATAATCGGATATCTGAAAAACCGCTTGGAGTATTTTAGAAAAAAGTGATGAGGTGGTAAGTAGGCTGGGGGGACACAGTACTGTTTATTATGCTGTGACATAGTTTCAAATATTTTTGACATTTACTCTCCTCCTCATTTTGAAGGGCCGGTGTCCAATCAAATGGTGTGAAGAACTGCGTATGTATGTAGAAAATCGTTGCATGTGCTCTACTGGTGCATACGTGTAAATTTTCTAATAAATAAAATTAGAGTAAGAACTAGCATGCAATAGATATCTTTTAAGTTTAACGACGGTTGTGGCCTAAAATATGTTCGAAACATTTAAATATCCTTCTTGGACAAGAATAGTACACATTATTCAACATTTCGAGGCTTACTAACGTACATGTTTGTCTAATCCGGCCTCTAATATTTTCTAACGTGGTTGATGTTATAGCTATAAATTTCTATTTTCTAAATCCCCAAAATAAAAAAGCTAAAGGCGTGAGACCAGGAGACCTTGCGGGCCAGTTTACCGGACCACCACGACTACTCCAAACATTTAAATATCCTTCTTGGACAATAATAGTACACATTATTCAACATTTCGAGGCTTACTAACGTACATGTTTGTCTAATCCGGCCTCTAATATTTTCTAACGTGGTTGGTGTTATAGCTATAAATTTCTATTTTCTAAATCCCCAAAAGAAAAAAGCTAAAGGCGTGAGACCAGGAGACCTTGCGGGTCAGTTTACCGGACCACCACGACTACTCCATCTATCCCCAAACATGTTATTTAGAGTGTCTCTGACTTCGCGCGTAAATTGTGGCGGGTCTCCGTCTTGCTAAACCACGCCTCTTCTTGATATTTTCTACGCTGTTCAGAAATTGGGTTAAATTGTGCCTTAAAAATCATTGTACATCTGCCCATTTAGGTGGTCTTTGAAAAAATTTGGCCAAAATGTATTTATTGGAAAACTCATAAGTATGCAACCAGTAGAGCAAATTTAACGATTTTCTACGTACCGGGTGATTTTTAAGTGTCTCACGCCTGTAATTTCTTTATTATTAGAGATATCAAAAAAAATCCAACGCCATCTGACAAACTACCATGCGATGAGTTCAAATATTGCGACAGAAAAACAATTGCACATCGCCTTCATAGAAATACATGGCCAACGTTGATTTTCTTAAATGGAACCATACACCTCAGACACATACAGTCGATGCAGAATGGAAAGCTGCGTACAACGATGTCACGCTCGCATTTCTTTTCGGAGACATGACGTCACAAAATTTCAAAACGTTTGTGTTTCTTTTTTTAAGTGTCTCACCCCTGCAATTTTTTTATTATGAGAGATAACCAAAAAATTCCATCGCCACCTGACAAAGAAAATATTGGCGTTGGAATTTTTTTGATATATCTCATAATAAAGAAATTACAGGAGTGAGACTTTTACAAAAAATTACCAACGTTTTGAAATTTTGTGACGTCAGGTCTCCGAAACGGCTCGACTCAGAAATGGGAGCGTGGCATCGTTGTACGTAGCTTTCGATTCTGCATTGACTGTATGTGTCTGAGGCCTATCGTTCCATTTAAGAAAATCAACGTTGGTCATGGATTTCTATAAAGGCGATGTGCAATTGTTTTTCTGTCGCAATGTTTGAACTCATCCCATGGTAGTTTGTCAGACGGCGGTGGAAATTTTGTGATATCTATGATAATAAAGAAATTACAGGGGTGAGACAATTTTAAAAATCACCCAGTACATACGCATTACATATGTCAAAAATATTTTTAAATGTGTCCCCCAGCCTACTTCTCACCATACCAAATTTTTAGCAAAATACTCCGAGCGGTTTTTTTAGATATCCGATTGTAACACTTTAAAATCCTCACCCTGTATGTAAGAAAAACTCCGCGTTATGGTAGCGAATTTTCATTTTTATCTTTCAAATGCTCTTCGTAACCACAGTCTGAAGGCGATAACGCCAAGGTCAATCCAGGTTTCTGCCCCATACACTGCCACCATTCATGCGTACGACTTGATATAACTTTTCCTTAGGTGCAGGTTATTGAGAGTACTTTGTCTATTGGGTGCTTGTTTTACCATCGCAATCCTTCTTCCCAGATCCTTACTACATTTACTATAATCCATAACAATACCCCCGGGGTACGTTGACGTTTATATGTTCAAGTTGTTGACCGTTTAACTTTACATTCACTTTCGTAGTCCTATCCATATCTTCATTACTTTTGTTTTCGTCATATTGATCTTTAGTTTGATTCTTTTTGATACACCTTTCAGCGTGTAGATTGTAAATTATTTAGGGAGTCGCATAGGCCTTTGGCGCCTCAGCGCTGTGACCCTGATGGGACTTTTGTGCTTGACTCTTTTTCTAATAGTTCACGAAAATATTCAAATAAGATATGTTGTAACGATTGTAATCTTAAATACGTTGGGTAGACTAAGAGAACCATTAAGACTAGATTCAGGGAACCTCTGGCACAGCTGAGGTACGGTAGTCATGCGCAGCACAACATATTTAGGATAATAACCACCACATAGATAAAGAAAATCTGAAACTTATCAAAAATGTTAGACAGCCAGCGAAGCTAAATGCGTACAAAAGTATTTATATTTCTAAGGTAATAAAAAACAAAAGTTCCTTAAACCGAGCTCCGCCACTGGTTTGTAGACCTCTGTTTGCGTTGTGTGTTTGATACAGATAAACATTCCGAAACTTGTCAGGTAAAGTTATAAATGAAGCTCAAAAACCTCGTCCGACAGTTAAAATACAAGACACAGAAAATTTGCCTGCGATTTTCTCTCTCTCTCTCTCTCTCTCTCGGTATCGTTCTTTACACAAGATTCAGTATAAAAGGTGATGTTTAGTAGTAAGTTATTGGAATTTTTCATCCTCTGATGACGCTAACTTTGTTAGTGAAACGATCGTCAGGTCTTTAAAAAGATGTGTTGTGGTGATTTGGCTTCTCCAAGTGTATTTATTGCAGATCGAAATGAAGAGCATGCCTTCTGCACTCTTGTATAACACTCCATATACCTAAAGTCTCTAATTTTGGAAATATTTACATTCATTGTTCGCAAATGTTTTTTTGGTGATTTCGTAGAAATAATGTTTGGTAAATTTTTTGTAAAATGTGGGTAATTAATGATTAATGTTTAATAAGTTATTTTAAAAAACAGGTTTCTCATTTTCGTAAAAAAAAATAGTTTCGCAAATTTTCGTAAAAATATAATAGGGTTGTGACATTGCTTAAGCTAATTTATGTAAAAGAAATTGTTTACAAACCATGGGAAAATTTGTTTTTCGAATTTTCGTCAAAAAGCTGTTTGTGAATGATTATATCTTAACAAGTGTGTAAATTTCTTGAAGAGGTTCGTTGGCCAGGAAAATCGCATTTTTTTCGGAAATAATTGGAGTTTATTGTCGAAAAATTTGTGTATTTTTTCAAACAATTCTGATTAATTTTGATTAAATATGATACATTGTTTCTACTATATAGGTTAAGTATATTCAACCATATTTTTTTATTTTTTTTATTTGGAAGTTTAAAGTGTCTTAACATCTAAGGTCATTGACACTGTCGGTACATTTTGTTTCGCTAATTAAAGTATCTGTAATCAAATGCTATGAAATAGTGAGGATTGTCTTAAAAAACAGAGCAAATTAGTCACATTTGGCTCACTCAAGTCAAGAAGTTAGGATAGTGTTTTTCCATTTAGGTATTCGAGTCTTCTATTCATATATACTGGACATTCTTGAAGCACATGGTTAACAGTAATCACTCTGTCACATATTTCACATTGAGGTTATTGTTGCTGGATAAGTATGTATCCATGGTCGAACTTACAATGGCCTATACGAATTCTTCTGATAACGATTTCTTCCCTGCGTGTTAGGCTTGGGAGCATCTTTGGGGTCACTGATGTTTCGATCTTGCAAAGTTTGTTGTCAAGTGATTACCAGTGGGTTTGCCATTTGGCTTTAGAACTTTCTTTAATGTTGGCAAGAAGATCTGAATGGGTTTGTATGGGTATTATTGTCTCTTCTAGTATCGCATTCCGTGAGCATTCGTCAGCATTTTCATTGCCCACAATACCACTGTGGGAAGGCGTCCAGATCAGTGTGATTGATTTTCCGGCATGATAGAGACCGTGGACGCTTTCTTGTATTTGAATGACTATAGGGTTTCTTGCATAAAGCGATGCAAGTGAATTAATAGAGGTTAAAGAGTCTGTGCACACTAAAGCACTTTTGTGTGGGGAGTCGATGAATGTGTTGATTGCCCTCTTTATGGCAAATAACTCTGCTGTGTAATTGCTACACTCTGATGATAGGTGATACGCCTCTCTTTTGAGGGGAGATATAACATCGCTTCCTACACCTCGTGTACTCTTTGATCCGCCAGTATACATGATCAGGTCACATTGGTATTTTGATATGGTATCCTGAAATAGTCTATTCACGCTGTCGGTAGGCAAGGAGTCTGTGTTACAAGTTGTGAGATTGGTGTCTGTATCTGGTGATCTAATAATCCATGACGGTATTTGTCCTTTTCGCAGGGGTAATGTTCCGCTGAAATTGAGTATTTGGTGATATCCTCTGATATGAACAATCGATAGTGGCTCAAGGGAGTTATTCTGAGATCTGTTGATATCCGGCTGAGATACTAGATGGTAAACTGGGTTTTTTGGATCTGCCGAAATTTTTGCCGCGTATTGTAGTAGCGCTGCTTCTCTTCGCAACCAGAGGGGTCTTTCTCCACATTCTCGATACAGGCTGTCCGTGGGGCTTGTTCGGAAGGCTCCTGTTATTATCCTTAAGGCATGATTGACAATCACATCCAGAGGTTTCAGAACTGATTTTGTTGCTGTGGCATAGATAATTTGGCAGTATTCAATTTTTGATCTGATTAGTTACCTAAAAGTGGAAAGCAGCACTGCCTCATGAGCACCCCAGTTCTGATGTGTTAGAGCTCTCAAAAGACCAAGCGCCTTTATACAGTCAACTTTGAGTTGGTTGACATGAACCTTCCAACTTAGTTTAGAGTCCAACCATATTTGATGCCTTTTATTAAGAAAAAAGACGTATTTACCATTTAAAACTTTTTTATGAAAATTCACTACCATAACGCTCTTGCTGCCTCCAGACATTTTTTGTTCATGCATTTGAACAAGTAAACTATTACTACAAGTTGTGTTTACGTACTTTAATGTAAGAATCATTATAAAACATTTCAACGTGAGTCATCTTTGTTTAAAGTGTTGGTAGCACTGAAAAAGTTCCACAAAGTGTAAAAACAACACTTAGTTATAGCTAACTGTGTAGAATCAAGAACACCTTGAAGTGTGAATTACATTGCTAGTCCTGAAGTGTAAAATTACGTTATGAATGAAGCATTGACCTTAAAGACAATTTACATATCACATACCTGCCCGTATTTTGAAATCGGATATGTTAGTTCGTAATCTGGGGGCGTCATAGCATTTTTAAATTCCTTATAATAATTGAACCGAATTATGATGATACAGACTAAAATTATTTATACAGGATGCTACGTCATTGGATAACAATAATGAAGGGGGTATTAACTGTGCAACATTTAAAGAAAAACAGTTTATTTAAACGTAGTTCCATTTTCGCTTTATTTTTGAAATAAGACAATAAGTTTTTTTTAATGTTTTGTTTCTAAGAAGTTGTAAAGTAAATTAGGTATTCTTATGGAACTTGGTGGGTGTAAATTGGCGCTAGAGAAACATATTTCATGAGAAAAAGTAATTTTTAAATTTAATTAATTTATATAGATTTATTTATATCATTCGCAACCAAAACGCCCTTGCTGCGTTCACACAAAATTTTCCGAAAATAAAGTTAAATGTTGGTTTCCTAACCAACAAAACTTACGTTAATAGCAAATTGAGTTATTGAAATTTGGAGGATTTAATGAAAATTTGCTACCAAAACGCACTTACTGCGTCCAGATTTTTTCTTACAAACATGCATCATATTTCGATAAAAAATGCTAAAATTCAGTAACGATTTTGTTCTACGAAAATTAGCTAAAAATTATAAACCGTTAAACCATAAGCTTCACTAAACCTACAGCGAAAGCATCAACTTAACTAAACCGACAGCCAAAGCATCAAAGAAAGGGTCTATTTGAAATGAATTTTCTGTAAATATTTTAGTAAAATGAAGGGCATGACGGTTGAATCTGAAACTTAAGGGTCGCAGAACACTTGCAACATTTTGTTTTGATAATCCGTATTTGTTTCACGTTCTTTGCCTAAACATTGCCAATTTTGACATTTTAAATTGCGAGTTTGACGTTTTATGGTCTTTATAATACAAATACGCGTACCAAATTTGGTTGCCCTCACTTTGTTATTTCCGGAAATATGAATTTTTTTAGAAAGAAAACACAAAAATTTCCAGGAAAACCTGGTTAACGAACTTGTCCAAGCCACTTTCAAAAGGAAGGTACACACCAAATTTGATCAAGATCGGTCTATTATTTTTTAAGTTATCGGTACGATATATATATATATATATATATATATATATATATATATATATATATATATATATATATATATATATATATATATATATATATATATATATATATATATATATATATATATATAAACACGGATCTCCCTATTAATGAATTTTTAAAAGAATATTCACTAAAAGAGAAAATTTGAAACACCAACGACTTATGGGCCAGCCTGTAATTGTAGAAATATTTATTTAAGATATAGCTCAAGACACCCTATAACTAATGTATACAAATTTTTTTCGTATCTTGCATAATGACGGATATATTGAGCTTTAAAGATTTTTTACGACAATTCGACAAAAATGATAAGCCGATAAGCTCTATAGCCAACACTACTGCCAAAGCATCAGAGAAAGGGTATATTTGAAATGAATTTTGTCGGAATATTTTAGTAAAATGAAGGACAATGATGATTGAAACTAAGACTTCAGGCTTTGTAAAACATTATTCTTGAGACATTTTCCTTCCATAGCTCATATTAGTTTCAGGTTCATTGCCTAAATATTACCAATTTTGACGTTTAAAATCGCGACTTTTGACGTTTTGAGGAAAACCCAAATTTATTTTTCTTTAAATGCCTGTAACTTTTTCTCCTTTAACCTACAGAGCTAAATTTTGGTAGGTAACTTACCTATAATGATATAAACCCGCGCATGGTTTCCCTCACTTTGTTAATTCCGGAGATATAAATTTGAATTTGAAACCGACCTCAGATTTGGGTTACAAGGGTAAAAAGCGCTCATTTGCAAACATTTTTTCAAAATTCAAAAGTCGAGATCTCCCTATTAGTGATTTTTTTTTTAAAAAATTCACTAAAAAATTACGTTATTATACAGGACAAGTCTTTGACTCATTGTATCAGCGTATTGTATAAATTAAACCAATAAACTAAACTGATATAGACTAACATTTTTAAACATACGAGGTCGATCAATAATTATCCGTTTTAGGAACGAAGAAGCAAGTTTTTCACATTTTTTTTTAAATTTTCAACGTAATCTCATTTTCATGCACTTTCCCCAACAATGCTGCCATTTCTTTAACCCCTCAAAAAATACGATTTGTCAAACTCTACAAAACACGCCTTTTTTCGGCGATAACCTCTTTTGGGCAATTTTTTTCCCGAGCCATGTTTTCATGTTGCGGAACATGAGCAAGTACGGTGGGTGCGGCAGCAATTCGTAGCGCAGTTCATGCCATTCGGCTGCGACACTTGCAGATGAATGTGCTGGTGCATTATCATGGTGAAACAGCACTTTTTTCTTCGCCAAATAGGGAGTGTCTCCTTTAATGTCTTATCGAAACGGTCCAATAACAGAGCTATGGTAACCAAATTTGGTACCGAGGTTTACGCTATAAAAGGTAAACTAAATATAGAAATTTAGATTTCTATGTTATAAGAAAAAGTATAAGAATATGATTTAAAAAATATTTGTGATAAGATAATTTCTATGAAAATTCACTGCCATAACTGCGTCTAGACTTTTTAAAGTGGTTTGCTAAATCACTTGTACAGAAGCCACACAACCTCTAAGTCATATTAAACGGTGCTTGGCTCCTCAGACTCAAATTGCTTATTGACGACTGTTCATCATTTTATCGCCCCTAACTGTAAAGCCAGGTAGCCAACATTTTTAACAACAAAGTCCGTTTCAAGTGAGCTTATCGGTTTACAAGAAATAGATAAAAGCCTTCTTATTATGTCACCTGCCTTCCGTTGGTCTTACCACTTCTGACGCTATTTTAGCGAATTTTCGTAGAAAAAAATTCGCTAATGAGGAGACCGCGACCTTAGAATTTTGAGAAGATTTCTTCAAATGAGCGCGAACTAGTCCCCCTAGAACCCAAATCCAGGGTTAGTTTCAGTTTTTATATTAGTTTACATATATATATATATATATATATATATATATATATATATATATATATATATATATATATATATATATATATATATATATATATATATATATGTATAGGATGACGCATTTCTACGCCAAAGCTCAATATATCCGTTATTATACAAGATACGAGAAAAAAATTTATTTTTATACGTTAATTGTGTCTTGAGCTGCATCTTAAAAAATTATCTTGACAATCACAGGCTGGACCATAGTCGTTGGTGATACAAATTTTTTTAATCGCACACCCCTTATATTTTTCCATTTTTCATCGAATTATAATGCATGTTTGTGAGAAAAAAATTAAAAGCGTTTATGGTTTTCGAGTAATTTCAATTATTTTGCAACTTTTCACATTTTTGGCTCTTATCAAAAATTATGTTACGGCGATTTTAGCAATAGATATCAGACTCCCATGAAAATGACTCATTCAGACAAGTTTTTCTTTATATTATTCGTCGAAACATTTGAAAAGCCCGCATACATGTTCTCTCAAATAGTGACTGAATTTGAAAAAATTCAAACTGCCGAAACTCAATTTTTTCAAATGGAACAACCCATATTTTGTGTTTCAAAAGTGAAGAGCATGCCCTCTGCTTCAAGTTTTGTATAACACTCCCTATGCCTACAGACTCTAGTTTTGGAAATATTTACATGTACAATCGCAAACCGATCATATTACCTGATTATTTAGCGAATTTTCAAAGAAGAATATTATAATATTTAAATTAACATTGGTAAAAAAAGAAAGAAATAATTAATTTGATAGGATTATCTAGGTTTACATGTTCATAATATATAAGTAGGAAGTTGATAAATTATTTTCACAAATGTCAAAGAAAACTTCAAAGTGACGGACTTAACTACTTTCTTATTTCTGACGGTTTGTGGCATAAAAATATGAGGAAAATTGAACCAGTTTTTCGGGAACGTTTTAAGTTTATTTTCATAAAATCTGGTACATTGTTTCTACTATATAGGTTATACTGATAACCAAATTTGACGCCTGCTGTGATAAAAAAATACATAATATTGGCTATTAAAACATTTTTCTTAAGGAAAATTCACTACCATAACGCACTGGCTGCGACCAGATTTTTCTAATATTTAATTACACTTATCTTTAATCAGCTTGTTTAGGTTATGTTCGTTTTTGTATAAAATCATGGTATCTTCGAAATTGTTTGTTGGAAAGTGCTTTTGTCATTTTTTAGCGATCAGTAAATAATACAACAAATTTTACAGGTCATTCCTAGTTGTTTGGATACAATGCATATTTATACCAAATTATCATAAATTGTTAATCATTGAAGAAACCATATAGCAGTGTTGCTATATGTGCTGGGCTGTCGTAACATACATATTTTGGTGGAACGATTCTTTAGCTGGCTACAAAGGCCTCCAAGTGTTGCAGAACAGGGCAATGAGAATAATTCTTGGGTGTGGTCGTCTCTAAAGTGATGGAAAAGTATATAAACCCCGAATTACAAAATTTCTTGAAAAACACAGTCTAATCCACGACAGGCATTATGGATTCCGTCAGCGCAGATCAACTGCCGACCTCCTTTCCTTTGTCACCCATTCTTGGAACAAGTCTTATGGAACTACACGGTGTATCCCAGATTGTCGCTCTAGATATATTCAAAGCATTCGGCCAGGTCTGGCACGCAGAGCTGCTTAATAAACTTCCGGCCTATGGCCTACCACCAAAACTCTGTACCTGGACAACAAATTTCCTCTACAACCTAAGCATTTCTGTTGTCGTGGATGGCCATTCCTCTAAACTGTATCCAATTAATGCAGGAGTCCCTCAAGGTTCAGCTTTAGCTCCTACTTTGTTTCTTCTCCACATCAATGACCTCCTCTCTAGCACATCCAACCCAGTTCACTGTTACACGCTTACGCGGACGACAGCACCCTCCACTCAAATATACAATATTCTAAGCCTGTCTCTAGACGAATTAGATGAGGATCGCAGACTCATGAAGGGTTCTGTCTCCGTGGATCTTCAAAAAATATTAGACTGGGGAAGTAGAAATCTTGTACAATTCAACACCACCAAATCTCATTCTTGCTTTCTATCTCATAAGAGATACACCAACCCTAGACCCATCACAATGAACAACCAAGTTATTCAAAGTAATGAGTCCTTTTTACTTGTTGGCATTTCTGTGGATCGAAATCTCAATTGGCATCAACATGTCACATCAACTGAAGAAACGGCTGCTAAGAAATCAGGTTTCCTCTTCCGGGCTCGCAAATACTTTTCACCAGCTAATCTCTATACCTTATGTACTTCACAAATAAGGCAAAACCTCGAATACTGCTCCCACATCTGGGGTGCCGCTGCCGCTTCTACACTCGCTATCCTGGACTCCATTCAGAAGAAAGCTATACGTCTACCCTCACCCTACCACCCTAAGGCTGACATCCCTTGCCCACCGACGTGCCGTTGGTGACCTCTCTATCTCTTTTGTAGATATGTGCACGGGCACTGCTCAGATGAGCTTTCTTCCATAGTTCCTCCACCTGCTGCCCCCAACAGATCTACCAGGGGAACAGAGTGAATGCACCCTTTTACTGTCCAGGTCACCAGACATAAAACATCTTGATATGCCCGCTCTTCTGTCCCGAGGACTTCCAAGTTGTGGACTTCCTTGCCGGCACATGTTTTCATGTTTTTCCTTCTCCTCCGAACCTCCAAATTGTCAAGTCCAGGATTAACAAGTTGCCTCTTTTCTCATTGTCGACACCCACGGTACGATAGTATTTAGACTGTAAGCCCTCGTGGTGTGTTGTTAAAATAATTTAAAAAAAAGAACAAATGTGCGAAGCATGCTCTCACAGTTGGGCTGGAGACTATGGTGGAGATTAGGCAATGAAGAAGCTGACAGTATCGCGAAGAGAGGGTCAGCAGAACCATTTATGGGACCAGAACCGGCTCTGGGCGTGTCAAAGAGCACTGCCAGGGGAGCCATTAAGTCCTGGGTCAGAAACCAACACAAGGTGTACTGGGCGGACTGTCCAGGGCTCAGACATGGGAAGTCAATAATTGACGGACCCAGTTCAAAGAGAGCTGTGGAGCTGCTAAACCTTAGCAGAGGACAGCTCAGAAACACAACAGGTCTCTTGACGGGACACATGGCCGTCAAGAAACACCTGCATAAAATGGGGCGGTTCGAAGGGGACCTCGCATGCAGACTCTGCGGCGAGGGGGAGGAATCAGCCCAGCACATCTTGTGTGAGTGTATAGCTCTGGACCGGAAAAGACAACTGACCTACGGTCACTCTAGACCGGAGACAGAGCAATATAAAACTTCACCCTACCAATCGCTGTGCAGACTAGTTCAAGGCACAGTGATTTTGGAATGGGTGGAGTAAGACTAAGGGTATGCACAATCAACCAAGGGTTGCGGTGCTATCGGGGCGGCAAGGCCGCGGACGAGCCCTGAGGGAACAAAAAAAATGGTGGAGATTAATGCTTTGGTTTTTATCCACAAGATTAAACTGGAATTAATGCCCGGTTATTTAGCAGATAAGGTTAACTCAATTTAGTGAAACGCACTAGGCATTCCGAGGACTTTGTTTTGGAACATAAAAAATCTAAAGCAGCACCAAATTCCATTTTTTTTTTCAAAGCACTTATAGCATATAATAAATTGGATAGTAAATTAAAGACTGTAAACTTGAAAATATTAAACTATGCTTAAAAACTGCATATCTAAATTTAGAAGTGGATTAACATAGTTTGTTGATTATATTTAATTAAATTTTTTTTGCATATTTTGTATATAAGTAAGTTAGTGAGTAAACATATTAAACTTGATTAAAGTTAATTAGTAAATTGTGTTTGAGTAGTCAGATGTGTATACTCATCGTTTTTTGTAAATTAGTAGCATTTTTCCTAAATAAACTTCATTATTATTATTATTATTATTATTTTATACAATATGTTGAAGAAATTAATTTGTTTTTTCTGACCTAAAATTACTAGAGTGACTCGTATAAATGGCAAATTTAAGCACACATCTTGTAGTAATAAAAAACTCGGGACGCAGCAAGTGCGTTATGGTAGTGAATTTTTATTAAATGCTTCAAATTTAAATAACTCAATTTTCTATAAACTTAGAGAGTTTAATTTTAATACGTAGTAAGGTCTTTCCTAAGGCAAGATATCCACAAAATTTCATTAAAATAACTTTGTAATTTTCGGAGAAAAAAATTTTTTTCGAAAGAAAATTTAAATTTGAATAACTCAATTTTCTCTAAACTTAGAAAGTTGAATTTTGGTACGTAGTAAGGTTGAGGCAACATATATAGTAAATTTCATTAAAACAGCTTTGTTACTTTCGTAGAAAAAAATTTTTTCGAAAGAAAACTCAAAATTTTTCCGGAAAACCCCGTCTGATTTTTCTGGATAACGAACTCATCCAAGCCATTAATAAAAGAAAGGCACTTGCCAAGTTTCATCGAAATCGGTTAATTATTTACATACATATAAAAATTAAACCTATTTACAAATGAACTTTAATAAGATATTATGCTGTGACAATACCTCTCTCAAGCACCCTAAAATATAATCAAAATGTGCACAGTTATATATGTTTTATTTCTTTTTCCCTTAGTCTTAATACACTACATATTTTATGACAATCGATTTAATTTACTTATTTGATTTCATAAATAGTCGGTTAATAGTGACTTGGAATGAAGTAGACACCACATCTTCAACCATATTAAGAGAATTTGAGTAAATCAACAGCAACTGGGAATGAATTCGGTCAGTCCCCCAGCCACGTGGTTAAAAAACACTGGCTGTATGACTGGTTACAACTCTACCTCTAAAAAAACTGTAACAGCGGCAGAAGCAGAAGCCAATGGAAGCCGTGTGTATTCGGGAAGAAACTATTGACTATTAATAACAACAATTGACTAAAAACGCTGCGAGTTGTAAGGAAAAAAATAATTATACTACAGAGGTGATAAATGATAATAAATTACAATAGGGTTATATATAATCGTAAATGCTTCCAATGATTAACAATCAGTGAATTCAGTATTATTGACATTTCTCTGAAACTTAAAAATGAATTTTATGAGTCAATGACAATAAGAGAAGCATTGATTAACCAACAGCAACCACATACTTGAACTATGATTTAAACATAAATGTTTCAAATTTGAATAGCTCATTTTTCTGTAACCCTCGAAAGCTGAATTTTGGCACATAGTTAGGTCTTTCCCAAAGCAATATGTAGACCAAATTTTATCGAAATTTTCGGGAAAAAAATTTTTTTTTGAAAGAAAACTCAAAATTTTCTCGGAAAACCCTGTCCTATTTTCCTGGCCAACGAACTCATCCAAGCCATTAATAAAAGAAAGGCACTTGCCGAGTTTCATCGAAATCGGTTAATTATTTTTTGAGTTATCAGACGAATACATATATATATATATATATATATATATATATATATATATATATATATATATATATATATATATATATATATATATATATATATATATATTCAATTTATTCAATTCAATCCACCATTACACGTGATCATACACAGAACTTAAGATTATAAACACTTCCAAATATCAGACATTTATTAATACAACTAAAATATATTTTCTTGGATACCTAAGTCAACATGACTTGTTTGTATCCTTTACAGCTAACTCCACACAATCGCCAGTACATTAATTTAAACCACTTAACATCCACAATATTTACTCTTTTTTCCCTCTTTTTTTTTGTGCCCCTATCTAACCAGATGTGCCCCGATCCTCAAAAGATGAGAGATGCAACTTTAAGCCAAAACAATGTCTTAGTGTTAACCTCAGTAGGGGAATCAACAGCATATCCTACACTCAATATAGTTCATTTTGTCAACCCTTAGTCTCCCTTTTTCATATCTTTCTTCTGCATATATGATATCCATACAACCAACACGTCTATACCACCCACAACCAAAATGTTCATACACATCATAGTACTCACCCACCCATTTCTCCACGCATGCATATTATATTTACACACACATATGCACACAGACACGCACTCTATATATATATATATATATATATATATATATATATATATATATATATATATATTCAAACTGACCCCGGATATGGGTTCTAAGGGTCCTAATTCGCGCTCATTTGAAAGAATTTTTGCAAAGTCACACCATCGATACCTCTCTATTAGTGAATTTTTTTAATAAAAAGGTAAAATCCCGATACCACAACAAAAAAACCTCTGTAATTGAGAGTTCTTGAGATAATATTATAATTTACTAACAATACAAAGGCATTTTAATAATTGCAAACTATTTTAAAATTTTTGAGGTGTAGTAAATGTCAGTTTGGTATTTTTATACCTGCTTAGTACGTCATTTCTTTGAACCGACTTCGCCTTTCTAGCTTATTCTCGTATTGTATTAATAAGGGAGACACGCTGAGAGGTCGTCTGTGATATATTCATGAAGTTGACAACATTTCCAAAACAACTTATCATTTATTTAAGCAATATAAACGACACCAAAAGTTTTACCTGAATTCTTAACTCTTCGCAAACTTTACGAATACAGAAAACGGCAAAATGTTACAAGTTCGGCGCTAAATCTAGAATGGGCTACCGAAATTTTAAAGCTAAATCCAGTATTATTTTTTATTGATTTTGGTGGAAAAAATTCGCTATTACAAATACCACTACTTTCGAGTTTAAAAGAAAAATGCAACACTAAACTTATATATATATATATATATATATATATATATATATATATATATATATATATATATATATATATATATATATATATATATATATATATATATATATATATATATATATACAGGGTGATTCATAAGTGGTGACCAAAAATGAAACCCCATGTTCTTTGAACAATTTTAGAGAGGGTATGTCCTATAAAATTTTTTCCTATAATGCTTCATTAAAAAGATACAGGGTGTTGAAGTTGAATTTCAAAAAATAAAATTTCCCAATTTTTTAAAAAGTAGCACATATATTTTGCTGAAACTTCGCATGTGTAGGCTGCTATGTAAGGCGCGTATTCTACCATAACAATTGAATCGGCTAATCCAGCAGTGGCGCGCGTACCCACATGTCATTGGTTATCCCTCAAGAAAAAAACGGGTAAACCAATGATGTGTTTTAAATTTTTTATTTTTTGAATCTTACTTTTATTCGTGAACAAAATGACTTTCTTGATAATTTTCTGTACGACGCTTATTTTACGAGTAAGCAATGAATCAGGTAAGTGTTTTAGAGCACAGTTCATGATTTGTAACCAGTCGTTGTTTGGTAGAAAATCGCAATGATACACTTTTATCAGGCTTATAGTAATTTATTTATTACAATAAATGTTCAAAAATGCCTCCATTGGCCTGAATACACGCACGACATCTTTTTAATATGGAAAATTTAATGTCTTGAGGATTCATTGTTACTTGAATATGACGAAAAGCATTATTTAGCAGTTGTTGTAGCTGCTCTGGTGTATTTATTTGTTCACTGTAGACCAGTCGCTTAAAATCACCGCGAAGATAGAAGTCAAGTGGGTTTAAGTCCGGTGATATTGCAGGCCAATTTATTGGTCCAGTTCTGCCAATCCATCTATCATTATAATGTTCATGTAGCCATGTAACAACGTTTCGACTATGATGCGCTGGTGCACCGTCATGCTGGTACCACATTATACCTCTTGTAGCTAGTGGAATGTCATCTAAAATGTTTTCTACACGGTTTTCTAGGAGCGCTAAGTACGAAGATCCATTTAAACGTTGTGGCAGGACTTCCATGAACAGTGAGCCGTTAAAAATACCACACCGTAAATTAATGGAAAATCTATGTTGAAATGTGCGAGTCCTTGTTGCATGTGGATTTTCCAATGACCAGACATGCTCATTATGAGAATTATAAATACCATTTCTTGTAAATGTTGATTCGTCAGACCAGAAGATTAGATTAGGGAATAAGATATTTTGATTGTTCATTTCCAACATCCATTTACAAAAGACTCGTCGATGCACATTATCTCCAGGTAGAAGGCAATGAACATTCTGTCGATGATATGGATGTAAGGCTTCTCGATGTAAAGTTCTCCAAACAAAGCTTTGAGAATATTGTAACTGCGTGGCAATCCTCCGAGTACTTGTAGAAGGTTGATCCATCACTGCATCCACCACTCTCTCTTCGTCTTCAAGTTGATGTTGTCTTCTACCATTAGCTCTAGCGTCAAGACGTTGTCCAATACCGCACTGCCGAAGTCTCGAAAACGATCGAGAAAAAACCCTTGGTGTAGGTTGACCGCGAGTGGGAAACCTACGTTGATATTCCCGACAAGCAGCTAGAGCATTTCCATCAGCATATCCGTAGATAAAAATTATATCTGCATACTCTCCTGAGGTGTACTCTATTATAAGAAGTAAAAGAGTAGAAAATTTTGCAATTTTATAAAGTTTAACACTTACACCTATTCAAAGTAATAACTTGTTAACCTAAACGTCAAGTGACACTTAATGATAACTTTGGCAAACCAGACTACTACTTACTAAAATACAACAAAGATAATCGTCGTACAAAAAATTATCAAGACATTAAATTTTCCATATTAAAAAGATGTCGTGCGTGTATTCAGGCCAATGGAGGCATAAAAGTGTATCATTGCGATTTTCTACCAAACAACGACTGGTTAAAAATCATGAACTGTGCTCTAAAACACTTACCTGATTCATTGCTTACTCGTAAAATAAGCGTCGTACAGAAAATTATCAAGAGAGTCATTTTGTTCACGAATAAAAGTAAGATTCAAAAAATAAAAATTTAAAACACATCATTGGCTTACCCGTTTTTTTTTCTTGAGCGATAACCAATGACATGTGGGTACGCGCCCCACTGCTGGATTAGCCGATTCAATTGTTATGGTAGAATACGCGCCTTACATAGCAGCCTACACATACGAAGTTTCAGCAAAATATATGTGCTACTTTATAAAAAAATTGGGAAATTTTATTTTTTGAAATTCAACTTCAACACCCTGTATCTCTTTAATGAAGCATTATAGGAAAAAAATTTGTAGGACATACCCTCTCTAAAATTGCTCAAAGAACATGGGGTTTCATTTTTGGTCACCACTTATGAATCACCCTATATATATATATATATATATATATATATATATATATATATATATATATATATATATATATATATATATATATATATATATATATATATTAACCTATAAATTATGGCATTTTTGAAAATATGCTTTAGCGCTGATAAAATTGAGATGAAGGGAGTTCACTGCAAAATAGGTGACCCATTTCAGACGCTTGGTGGCTAAGCTCTTTAAGATGTTGACACTAAATTTTCACAAAAAAGGTTCCCTTAGAGTTTTAAGATTGCTATTCAGGCTTCAATGTGCAGGGTATTTTGATGTTCGTAAAGCTTTAAAAAACGTATTTTTAGCGATTTTTCGTAGAATAAATTATGTATATTTCGCGCAGAAAAGCCAAGGAGTACCAACAAGAAAAAGAAATCCGAAATTTATTGGTTTTTGATTTTAAAAAGATCACCATTGAAAACGTCAAAATTGGTGATTTTTAAACGAACGCGTTATGGAGAACAAGCATAGCAAAAAGTGTATTTTATAAAGTCTTATCAGTTTCGACAGCTATTATTTTTCAAATATATGATTTATTTGAAATAACAGTTGTGTCAGCAGTTTAAATATATAGAGTTTGTAACTTAAAAGTGTTACATTTTTACACCATACATTTAATAGAAATTTACTTGATAAAAGAATAAGTTATATAAACCTGTAGTAAACATTCGGACGTCTGTTATAGTAGTGCATTTTTATTAAATCAAAATCAATCTTTCTATTAATTTATTAACCTAGAAACTTGACGCCCTCGTGGCGCAGGTGGCTAGGTGCCAGCCTGCTTTTCCTAATTTTCCTGCTAATTAAAATTAACAAACTTAAAAACACAGTGGGAACAACAAAAAACTATAGATAGCATTTTTCTTAAGAATACATATATGTTCTTTATTATATTCAAAATATGTAAACATAAACCATGGATAAATCTTAAGATAGGAGCCATATTTATACTAAGGAAATTGTAAAATAATATTGTTAGATCTCTAGTTTTCTCTGTTTATAGACTAAAACTTTCTACCTAACATATTGTAATATTTTTAACCTATGAATTATGAATAAATATTTTGAAATTGAATTGATTGAAATTGCCAGCCTGCTAAGCGAGAGGTCCCGGGTTCGATTCCCGGGCGAGCCAATTTGACTCTGGAAAATTTTAAAAAATATTGAATGATGGGAAAGAATGTGCTAATGGCCTGAGATGCCGCAGCCAATCATATTAAATTAAAAAAAAAAACTAGAAACTTCAGTTTTGTTTTGGAAGTTTTCACATAAACAACATCTATACCAAATTTCACGAAACCATTCATATTTCGGAAATACATTTTCTCTAAGACACTTCTTTTGTGGATTCGAAAGACTTTTGTGGAATTTCACTATCGTAACACACTTGCGGTAAGATCCGGTGTATTTTGATCTTGTTAAATGCAGATTTTGAGAAGCGTTGCTGCAATACCTATTCGCTACCATAACGCCGCAATTGCTTCGCGCTTGCTCTTTCAGTGAATTTTTATTTAAAAAAATTCACTAAAGAGGTATCGAGACTTTGCAAACATTTTTCAAATGAGCGCGAACAGAGACCCCTAGAACCCACACCTGGGGTCAGTTTCAATATATATATATATATATATATATATATATATATATATATATATATATATATATATATATATATATATATATATATATATATATATATATATATATATATATATATATATATATATATATATATATAGGTATCCGTCTGATAACTCAAAAAATAATTAACCAATTTCAATGAAACTTGGCAAGTGCTTTTCTTTTATTAATAGCTTGGAGAAGTTCGTTATCCAGGAAAATCGGACGAGGTTTTCCGGGAAAATTTTGAGTTTTCTTTCAAAAAAAATTTTTCCTCCGAAAATAACAAAGCGGCTCTAATAAAATTTACTGTGTATGTTGCCTTGGGAGAGACCTTACTACGTACTAAAATTCAACTTTCTAAGTTTATAGAAAATTGATATATTCAAATTTTAAATTTTCTTTCGAAAAAAATTTTTTTCTCCGATAATTACAAAGTTATTTTAATGACATTTGGTCGATATTTTGCCCTAGGAAAGACCTTACTACGTACCAAAATTAAACTTTCTAAGTTTATAGAAAATTGAGTTATTCAAATTTGAAGCATTTAATAAAAATTCACTACCATAACACACTTGCTGCGTCCCGAGATTTTTTTACATGCCAAAGTCTGAATCGTAAATCTTCCAGAAAATTTAAATTCAGCACATTGGTTACACACACGCAAGTTTGCTGGTAAAAGCTATAGAGCAGCTTTAAACGTGTTATTAAGTAATATAACAATCAATATGAAACACTTCCATTCATGTGAACATATAGAAATAAAAACCTATGATAAAGTGAAACTGACGTGTCTAAATAGGTATGTGGGAAGCAGTCTATAAAATTAATAGTTCTTGGGATATAATGATTGTATTAGTGTTCTGACATCTAATCTATATAAAACACTTGATACATGTGACTCAAATTGAAAACCTGTAATTACAACTTGTTACATTTTTCAGTAGAATAATTCAAGCACATTCGCGACTGCTTTGGTGTAAGAATACTATTCTTAATTTACAAGAAAATGGGTTCAGTGGTCTCATTAATGATTTACTCTTAAATTCAAGGCGGAATTGATATTATATGCAAGACGGTGCACCGGCACACTTTTCTGTTTAAGTGCAAAATTAACTAAATGAAATCCCCAAAGATGACTAAGCCGTGGTAGCCCAATCTCTTGGCAAGCTTGTAGCCCGGATTTGACCCCACCAGACTTTTTTCGTTGGAGTTATCTTAAATCAATTGTCTACAGTAACACAATAGACACCCGCGAATAATTGCACTTCCTGCGTCCAGTATTTTTTCAGTTCTGAGATGAAGCCAACCAGAAACGTTTACAGGACGTTTATCACCTATAAATATGCATTTTGAACGAATTCCTTTTATTACCACCTGACTATAATAGGTTAAGTCTTTTTTCGTTTGTTCCTTTTGTTGGAATTTGTATATTATGCGAGACGGTGCACCGGCACACTTTTCTGCTCAAGTGCGAAATTAACTAAAGGAAATCCCCAAAGATGGATAATCCGTGGCAAGCTTGTAGCCCGGATTTGACCCCGCTAGGCTTTTTCTTTGGAGTCACCTTAAATCGATTATCTACATTAACACACTAAACACCCGCGAATAATTGCACTTGCTGCGTCCAGACTCTTTTCAATTCTGAGACCAACAAACCAGAAACGTTTACAGGACATTTCTCACCTACCAATCTTTATTTTGAACGAATTCCTTTTATTATCGCGTGTCTATAATAGGTTGTCTTTTTCGCTGGTTTCTTTTGGTGGAATTGGTATATTATGTAAGAAGGTGCACCGGAACAGACCGATTTGCGTCCAGAGACTTTTTTTTTCTTTTAAGAAACGCTGAAACACTTCAATTTTAATATTGAGGGGGACATGTTTTGACATAAAACTCAACTTTGTCACATCAACCCCTTAAGGGGTGGTGATAAGAACCCTTATATTTTAGATAGGGAATATGAGTTGAGTGTTATATCATTTGAAAGCACTTTCTTTTCTGAATTCAGCACACTAATTTTTTTGGAAGTTTTATCAACTCGTTTAAAAATTATTCACAGTTGGAATTGCAAGAACGTATTTCATTCATTGTGATAAGAAATGCACTAATTAGTCAATTTTTCGTTAAAAAAAAACAAAAACAAAAACAAAACCAAACGTTAAAAAATGTTTATTCAGTTAAGTAATTGTTCAAATTGTTGACCACCAGCTTCCATACAAAAATACAAATTTTGTTCAAAACGAGCTCTGACATTCTGGATGATTTGTGGGGTTATTAGACGGCATTCTTAACAATGATTCGTCGTAATTCTTCCAGAGACTCCGCTTCTGTTGCGTAAATTCTACTCTTTAAACGGCCCCATAGAAAAAAGTCTAAAGAAGTTAAATCCGGTGATCTAGGGGGCCACTCAATAGCACCTTTACGCCCAATCCATTGTCCTGGAAACTCTCTGTTCAAAAACTCCCTAACACGTTGTGAAAAATGCGGAGGAGCTCCATCTTGTTGAAACACTAATTGATTTTCTTGATAGCGATCATAATTTTCAACAATGTCAATTAGTAGAGGGTAAAAACGATATCTTCCAGTAACTCCAAATACGTTTCGCCACTCAAATCGGCAACAAGAAAAATTGGTCCGATTAAACGGTCTCCAAAAATGCCAGTCCAGACATTCAATTTCTGTGGAGTTTGAGTGTGGACTTCGTGAAAATTTCTTGGATTATTATCTGCCCAATAACGATAATTATGACGATTGACTGTAGAGTTTAATAAAAACGTACACTCGTCTGAAAAACAGATATCGAACAGAAAGTTCCCGTTATCAGCTATTCGTGCAGTCATAACTTCACAAAACTCCAGCCGCCGATCAAAATCATCTTCATTCAGTTGTTGTACAAGATGAATTTTATACGGGTGAAATTTATGATGCTTCAATATTCGCTGAATAGTTCTTCTTTTGATGTTTGAAACAGTGGCCATTTTTCTCGTGCTCAAAGTTGGGTCTGCAGCAATTTGTCCTAAAACTTCAATCTCAGTAGTCTCAATTCTAACCGAAAATTCATCCCGTTTTTTGTTGGCTACTGAACCACTTTGTCGAAACTTTGCAACTAACTCCAAAATGTATTTTCTTTTAACATGTCTGTTCGGATGTAGTTCATTAAACAAATTTGCGGTACGGTTGGCACAGTCATCGTTTTTGAAAAAAAGAGTAATTATTTCAACTCTTGCTTCTACAGAATACACCATTGTGAAATTATTTTTCGGTATTACTTTCAAGTATCAAACCGACCGATAAACTGAAATAAACCGCATTCTCTCATTCCGATAAGAGATGTTCTGACAGTCAATTTTTTGTTTACAAACCAACAAAACATTGACTATCAGCACATTTCTTATCGGAATGAGTGAAATGCGTTTTTGCATCCTCAACTGTGAATACTTTTTAAACGAGTTGATAAAACTTCAAAAAAAATGAGTGTTCTGAATTCAGAAAAGAAAGAGCTTCCAAATGATGTAACACTCGACCCATGTTCCCTATTTAAAATATAAGGGTTGTTATCACCACCATTAAGGGGTTGATGTGACAAAGTTGAGTTTTATGTCAAAACATGTCCCCCTCAATATTAAAATTGACGCAAATCGGTCTGTTTCGTTTTCAATGCGCCACCCTATATATATATATATATATATATATATATATATATATATATATATATATATATATATATATATATATATATATATATATATGTGTGTGTGTGTGTGTGTATCCACACGATAACTCAAAAAGTTAATAACCGATATTAATGAAACTCAGCAAGAATTTTTCTTTCAATAATAACTTGGATGAGTTCGTTATCCAGGAAAATCGGACAAGGTTTTCCGGGAAAATTGTAAGTTTTCTTTCGAAGAAAAATTTTATCTCCGAAAATTAGAAAGCTAGTTGGATGCAATTTGGTGGATATGTTGCCTTGGGAAAGGCAATGTACCAAAATTCAACTTTTTAGGTGTATAGAAAATTGAGTTATTCAAATTTGAAACATTTAATCAAAATTCGCTACCATAACGCACTTGCTGCGTCCCGAACTTTTTTTCTTTTTAAAATAATTAAAATAAGGTATGATGCTGTTTGTTACCTATAGTATGACACATGTGCTGACTTAATTATGCTATTATTAGAAGTTATGCGTTATATTATTGTCTTTTGCGTGATTTTTTAATTGTACAGTCAATAAATGTATAATTGAATAAGTAATGTGGTTATTCTGTTCTATGATAATTAATCAGAGGAGCTTATCAGTACTTGAAAGCACAATTATCTTCATGGAAAGTCGGTTGTCACAGAATATATGCCAGGTAATGTAAAGATTATTAATCAACCAGCTGTTTAATTAATTGTTTCTGTACTGTCACGGTAATATTAATTATGATAATAACATTTCTACTGGAAACATGTTAAGAGATTGTTAAATAAATACATCTGCATTTAAATGTGTTTTTCGTCAAGAGTATTGAATGGCATAAAATGTTTTGACTTCTAATTTGGATAGTCTTCTTTAATCAAGTGACTCAGTTTGCTGCATTTTTTGTTGAAAATCAAAATGTGCGTTGTTGTATTTCGAGGCACTCTTCTAGAAAAGTACGAATCTGTAAGTGAACTGACACCGATTAATTTTTGCATTTGTAACAAACCATATTTTTTGAAGTTGGGTATCACTTTATTCTTTTTAGCGAATTTTTATCAAAAAGAGGTTAAGTTTTTCCAACCTTAGAAAAACATTTTTTTGGCCAGGTAGTACATCTATCTCCATTATTATTAAAGTTACAGAGATACTTAAGTGAGCAAAATTGGGCACTTTTTTAAGCTTCTTTCGCGGTTTTTTATGTTTATGTGCAGGTGTGTGTGTCTGTGTCAATTTATATTGGCCAAATACAGCTATCTCGGTTATTATCAAATTTACAAAGATTTTATTTAAAAAATTCGCTATTAGAAAGGTATCGATGGTGAGACTTTGCAAAAATCTTTTAAAATGAGCGCGAATTTGGGCCCCTAGAAGCCGAAACCAAGGTCCGTTAAGTTAAATTATATATATATATATATATATATATATATATATATATATATATATATATATATATATATATATATATATATATATTGTTCCTCATAATTATGTCTTATATAAAAGCGTTAGCTTGTGCATATAAAATATCATAATTTTCATCAATGTTTGATCTGCCTTTCCAAATATTCCAGCATCAAATAATCCGTTCCAAATGTCATTTACAAACTTTAGGCCTCGTCTTCCTATATATATATATATATATATATATATATATATATATATATATATATATATATATATATATATATACCCAACCGATAACTCGAAAAATTATTAACCGATTTTGATTCGGCAAGAAGGCAAGAATATTTCTTTTATTAATTGCTTTGATGAGTTCGTTAGCTAGCCCTACCGCACCAGTTAAAAAAAAAAGATTTTTCCGAATAAAAATTTGTATCTCAAAAATAACAAAGTTATTTTGATGAAATTTTGTTGATATGTTGCCCTCGTAAATACCTTAGTACGTACCAAAAATCAACTTTCTAAGTTTATAGAAAATTGAGTCATACAAGTTTGAAGCATTTAATGAGAATTCGCTACCATAACGCACTTGCTGCGTCCCGAAAATTTTTAAGCTCATTCCGCGATTATTAAAAAAAGGGTCACATAATATATATATATATATATATATATATATATATATATATATATATATATATATATATATATATATATATATATATATATATATATATATATATATATATATATAATACGAAAAAGGTTGTACATGTTTTGCAGAATATTTGCAAATTTCGCCCAGGTAGTTTTTTTTTATGAACGCCATATTGATTTTTCCATTATTTGACTACTCTTTCACATAGGTATAATTTGGAGAACCCCATTCATCGCAATACAGTTTTTAGACCTGACGATAGTTTCGCTAACAAAGTTCGCGTCATTAGAGGGTTGAATAAACTCAGTTTACTAACTTTGTTAGGGAAACTGTAATCTATGAACCAGAAAATTCAGACTAGTTGTTTTTTGTGGAAAACTATGGTGTGCCAAATGTAACTTACAGTAGTGGCTTCCTTTCTGTTGATATCAAGTTCTAAAGTCTCCTATTTTGGATGACTAATACATCAAGAGAGGGTAATTTATTATTAATTTCTATTTCATGGGTGAATTTAATGGAGTCAAATTTACTGTTTAATTTGGCAATGAAATCATCTACTTTGCATAATTTATATATATATATATATATATATATATATATATATATATATATATATATATATAACAGGATTTATAACACGGCATTTCTGTACTATACATGGAGAAGGGTTAAGGGCAAAGCCGCAAGGAGACAACCGCACACACGTGTTTATACCGTACTGATATGCTAATGGCTAATAAGCTTAAAACACGTGTATGCGGTTGTCTCCTTGCGGCTTTGCCCTTACCCCTTCTCCTTATATATATATATATATATATATATATATATATATATATATATATATATATATATATATATATATATATATATATATATATATATATATATATATATATATATATCGTTAGAAATTTGAACAAAAATGTTTCGATGAATACAGTAGGTCCGGTTCGATGTAGTCCATTGTTCGAAGTGTTATCTTAATAATCAGTGTGTCCTTAGAAAGAATATTTGATAACACAGTTTTACAAAAGCAGGTATACAATTTCAGTTACAGGGATTTAAGGCTCAACAGTGGGGGTCAGTCTGTAAACACCTTCCTATGATTCTGCTTTTTGTTTCTAAACTAATATAATTTTTTTCTGTCCTTTTGGAAGAAATCGTATTAAGTAGCTTAGAAATAAACAAATATCTGTTGGTGCAACAACGATTATCTGTCACAGCGCATACTGCCGTGGCTTTTGGAAAACAGAATTACAAGAAATCGATAATTTGGATGAAAATTGGTAAGTGACAGAATTTTGTTTGACAGTTTGACATTCTGAAGAGAAAAGCGTATAAAGTCGTGTAAAAATACAAACGAAAGTATTATCCTCTTTGTGTACACTGGTAAAAATTTAATATCAAATAAAGTATAAATATTTTTTGTAGCCTCGGCCTATTTCGACGCCAGTTAGCAGTTTCGCCTTATTATCCTGAAAATTTAGCCGTACCCTCATCTTTTTGTAAGAAGGCTATGGATATTTAACGTGTCCAACATCGCATGGTACACGAGACCGGTGGCTTTATACCCCCGCCGAAGGACGGAGCATGAAGACACTTGCTCAAACACAATACCACAATCTTGATTGATGTGATTTTACAGTATATACTGAAAAAGTTAAATGATTCCCTACTGGAAGTCGAAGATATATTCGGGGATACACGTTCTTAGCAATTAACCGCCAAGGCTGCTAAATCAGATACTAAAGAAGTATAG